>JAPZDY010000005.1:1685468-1702744 GCA_029783645.1 Ctenochaetus hawaiiensis | reverse complement strand
CTGATGGTCTTTTTTGTTTGTTTGTTTTTGGATGTTTTAAAC
The DNA here is from genome assembly GCA_029783645.1 of Ctenochaetus hawaiiensis. Lineage (NCBI taxonomy): Eukaryota > Metazoa > Chordata > Actinopteri > Acanthuriformes > Acanthuridae > Ctenochaetus > Ctenochaetus hawaiiensis. The sequence goes on along the minus strand of JAPZDY010000005.1, from coordinate 1,702,702 downwards.
AGAAAAAAATGATTCATGTAGTCAAGTAACAATAATGGATGTAAACTTAAAGAAAGCTAGCACAGAAGATGCAACATGTAAATAGGACAACTTGGGGGTTTGATGTAATCCTCCTTTTCTGGGACAGGCAGCCTCCGGCCTCAAGCAGCGCCACGCTAAGCTACATTAAGCTAAGCTAAGCTAAATCACTAACCAGTGTGATTACTAAGTGCATTAAGATAAAACTGAAACCAAACCTATCAATTCTGCAAATGGATATAAATATTATGACATCACTTCATATTGTATCCCTGCTTGTTACTGAAAAGTCATAAACTCCACATGTCTTTGTTTTCATCAAGAATATTTTCCACTCTTAGGTGATAAAAATGTACTGTACTATGCAAAAAAAAAACCATAGGGAAAAAAATGATCACTTCAACATATTTGTGAATGGCTGCTCTGTTGCAAGTCATTTTGCCATTAGTGTAAAGGTCACATCAATACAGCATTAACTCCAGTTGAAAAACCACAGGCTGAACGCTGACGTATGCAATGACGTACGTGTTTTGTCTCTTTAAGACAAAAAAAACCCAAAAAAAAGTGCACCGAGGACTTCTGAAAGGAAGCGGCTGTCACCTGACAAAGGCCACACAAACAAGTCATGACACATCTCTGCTCTCCTCCTTTTGTTTCTCAGTGGTAAATACGATGGCAGCTCTTTGACCTCCAGGAGCATCTCACTATTTCATCTCAGCACAGAATGTCAGAACTGATCACTGCACGCATTTGAGAAAACCATGGTGGTGTCATAAATGAGTAATGCAGCTTAGTTTAGCTCAGTTCCTTACCTTTGAATACATTGCCCAGACCCCACACAGCCCTTGTGTAACACCTGCCCTCAAAGGACCGACACAAAAACAAAATGATAACTATTATACCTCTGATACATTCATTTACTTTTGGGAATCTCTGAGTGCATTTTTAACATGACAAGAACATTTAACAACACAAAATGTTGCATGTTATGAACATAACACTGATGACTCTGTTATTCTTAGTGGTAAGGCTATAAACAGAGCCGTTGTCTTGAGAGTAGAGCCAGAGGGACTAGAGGGGTTATTGGAAATAGGCCATTAAAAAACATCCATCCCCAAGGGAGCATATAAGAATGTACGCACTTGAAATAAAGCAATAAGATCCGAATTTTTAAATTAGAAATATGTATATTATTGCCTGCAAGTGGAAAAGGTTGGTCCTCTAGGGAGCATGAGTGTCCTCAGTATTTTTTTTTTTAATTCTGTAAATTAGATTTGATGTAAAAGTGGAGATATGAGCAGGATTATTTAAAGAAACCTCGAGGAAATCTGGCCCAGGTAAGTGAAAAAATACACTTTACACACTTTTTGCATTAACAGTGAACTCTGGTTGAGATTTGTCTTTAGTTTGGGGAGGAGGAGTCTATGCCTGGATGTTAGCTCTGTTCATTGTTTCCACTGCAGAAAATGTCTTTACATGGATTACAGATCTTTTTTTAAAACACTGCTTCTGTAGCAAACGTTTAGTTTTTCTTAAACAAGATAACAAGGTTACAACCTGAATAAACACAAATATCACAGCTATTATTTCATTATCAACTAATCTGCTGATTACTTTATGGTTGATTGGCCTAATCAACTAATCATTTGGTGTATGATATTACATACAAAATAGTATAAAACACCAGCTGTACTTGCTATTGTTCTCCATCCAGCAAAATTTAAAAACAATATTACATTATTTACTTTAGAGACCAAAGAAAACCAAAACTCTTCACATTCAAGAGGCTGAAAACAGTAAACTTGTCATCAATGCTTGAAAACTGACTTCAGTGATTGATGGTTTGTCAGAGTAGCTCAATCTCCACAGAATATTACCTGAGCCACTTGTGTATTAAATACAAAGCTAAAAACCAAACACATTTAAATTTCAAATGATAACTCTGTAAAAGAAGTCAGCTCTCTTTACTGGAGGCTTCAGTAGCCTTTGGGTTTTTTTTCATAGGAGTCAAGTACAGCTTGACCAATCAGCAGTTCCTTTTTCTCGAGCACACATCAGCAATCTAAAGGCAGCCACAAAGGCTTTTAACTGGTTAATTTAATACTAATGCCTCTATATGACCCACATAAACAAGGCAATCAGTGAGAAGATTGGCTGTTTCATCCTAATGCCTGTCTTCACATCCTATTTACCAAAAAAAAATTAGAGAAAATGACTTACCTAGAACTGACTGGAGGAGCCATTTTTACATTTTCCCAGTTTTGCAGTGGGTACATTTACCCTTTACAAGGAAGCAGAAGCCGATTTATAACTGGGAGATAATTTTTTTGCCTCTATATTTTGAAAACACATTAACCTTGGACACTGACTCTACAGATGGACAGAGTTACGCAATCTGACAGGGTTCAGAACTGATCCTGAATTGATCTTTATCTTCGAATGGTATGAAATATGTCTATTTTATTCAGGGAATAAATATTGAGAGGTGGTTTCACATCAATAAACAGAGGTATATTGGTGGTTAAGCTAGCTATAACTATAGCTATAATACAAATAGCTTATTATGTAACATGCTGCCCTTCCAGCCTTGCTGGTAGCTTTTTTTAAGATATGACATGGCAAAGAAATGTTGTTTACTTCAGTTTTCTCAACAAAATTACTGTTACTGACTAAATGATTTAGTTAGTTGTAGGATCACGTGTATACAGGAACAGTGCCATGACAAGTTTTTCTTCATTTCACCATATTACAGTTATTTATGGCTACAAATAGATACAATAGCCAACTTAACTTCATCATTATGCATCCATGCAAACAGATGTTATTAAAAAATAAAATGCAATACTATACTATTACAAATGAGTTACATGAGCCTTTTTCTTGTATCCAAAACAATTGCAACAATCGCTAACCAGCTAGCCACAAATAGATAAGCTACAGTAGCCAACTCTAACTGATCACTATGTTTCCAAGCAAACAGCTTTTAAAGACAGAAAAATGCATTAAAATAAGTTGCATCTGCCTTTTCTTGCCTACAAAACAAATGCAACAATAGCTAGCCAGATGAGATCTATAGGAGAGGAGGCGGTGGCGCTCATGGGAGTTGCAGTCTTTCGTCCACAGGGGCCGCCAGAATCAACAATAAATCAATGTCGCTTGCAGCTGCCTTGAAATATCACATGAAGTGTGTGAAGTGTGTGCCGAATAACCCGCGGTGTGCCACGCACAACCCGCGGCTGCGGAGCGAGCACGAGTTCTCCAGACCGAGGCTGCGTGCGACTTGTGAATGAAGAGAAACGGACCTGTTTGCTTGACCTTCATCGCACATCGAGATTTTTTTTTCACTCCTCACAACACAAACACAGGCGCGTACAACGTCTGACAATCCCCACGTCTGTTCATCAGTATGACACCGACACAAAGGACATCGTCTTAAAGTAGTCTAGAAAGTAGACTTAAAATGATCAACACCTGAACGGCTTCATCTCTACAGTCGCGATGCTCCTTTTTTTTTTTTTTTTTGCATCACTGTGAGCACAAAGGCAGCAGCCAGGCGTGGAAAAAACTTGAGCTGGTGTGTGCAGCTTTCCATCCGATCATGTAAGCCTATAAACATCAGCTTTCACTTGCCAGGCTGGAGGAGGAGGAGAAGAAGCAGAAGAAGAAGAAGAGGAGCTCACAGGTGAGCTGAGGCGAGATACTCACAGTGACCGGCGGCGGATGCTCCGCTGAAGACGCTCAGAGTATAAAGAGTAACCATATGCAGCAGAAAAACCATCTTCCCAGCCGTGGTGTGGTATTATCCGTGTGTCCGCAGAGAGAGAGAGAGAGAGAGAGAGAGACGGAGGAAAAGAAAAGCAGAGGAGAGCTTCCTCCTCGGTCCTCCAGCACGGAGGGTCAGAAGGAGTCTGATAGGGAAGAGCAAACCGCTCCCACGACGACACTCTCTCACTGCGAGACACAGCCCACCTCTCTCTCTCTCTCCCTCCCTCTCCCTCCCTCTTTCTCCCTCTCTATCTCCATCTCTCTCTCCACTACACTTTCAGTCCTCAATGCCAGATAAAAAAAAAAAAAGCATTGCAAGTTCTGCTTAGAAAAAATGCGGAACAATAGCAAAGATCCATGAAGGAAAAGCCGCAGATCTCACCGTAGGCTTGCGTGCATCTGTGAATTGCGACAACTTTTAGTATAAAATAACATGTTTGATGGAAGCTGCAAGTGTTCAGGCGGTAATTAATGAATTTTCTCTTCGTTTGACTGTTGGATTGAAGAGATCGGAGAGGTTATTTTTTATTTTGTTGTATGTGCAGAAAATCCAACAGCCTTTTCTGTCTGATATTCAAATTTTTTTTAATGACATGCCCATAATTAGGTACACAACACGCCAATGTGGCGCAATTAAGGTTTATAACAACAAACACTACAACAATAGCAAGGCTCACCAAGGGACCCTATTAAAGACCCCATAAGATCACAAAGGCCTATTTACTTTTTTTTTCTTACCTTATATGCGATTTTCTTTTATTTAAATCACTCACTACTCTATTCTGCAAGGCATGAAATGGCAATTGGGTTAAAAATAATGCATGGGGTTATGCATCTGCTGGCATTAAAGTATTCCTGCAGTGGTTTGTCTGGTTCCCCTTGAAGGGCCCCATGACCTTCATTTAGCATTGCAGTTTTGTTGGATAATGTAGCCTCTTAAAGTTTTTTTAAACGCCGTGTGAAGAGAATTTTCAGAAATGCTTAATTCTATAATTAATTGACTATGTCATAAATGAGTCAGTAATACAAGTTGTGGAATAATTTGCATATGGATCCATGCTCCATTTTGACTTAACGCTGGCAGCGTTTATTTCAGGGTTAATTTGTTCCACAGTGCTACAGTCTACAAGCGCTAATCTAATGCAAAATGGGAAGGAAACAGGAAACTGGAGCACAGACACACCATAAGGCAAAGACACTTTCCTTTTGAAATCTTGTCATGTGTTCTTACAAGGATTTTTTCTTATGTTTATTGTGTTTTTTTATCGTATATCTGGGGAATGCGATGTTGTCAGGCCTCCAACATGTGGATTTGCACAGTCTTACTTAACATTTCAGCCTGGATCATGGTGATCTATGGATGTCATTGCTGTCCCCATGTGAGCCGTTTGTAAAAACCTGATTACAACCAAAGGAAAAATACCTTACAACACTACATACAGTACACAATTCCACTCTTTTATAAGCTAGTATACCATTATAAATTAAAAGGTAATTTTTGTGCCTTATCATTAAAATAGAACAAAATATATGGATATATATGTATGTTGTTGCCTAACAACTAATATGATGATAGTAATGAGAACCATAGAAGAAACGAGATAATAAAATCCAAAGAGGAAGCAGATTTCAAAGGAGCTCATTACAGCTTTATGTGTTGTTCTGCTGGTTTCCCCTCTGGCCATTTCACTGCTTGTATGGCATGGTAAATTTTTTTCCCTCAAGTAAGTACCACTTTTTTTATTTTTTGGCCTGAGACAGTGTCATATTCTTGGTATGTGAGTTTTATTTTGCTGGAGAACTTGACTCTAATGTCTTTATACAGACTGCAGTGTGAAGTGTTGCTCTGCATTTTGTTGTTGGCAGGACTGACTTGGTCTGTTTTCTCTGGGCTGCCAGGTTTTTCTGTGACAGCCAGTCTCAATGGCCAATTTGTGGTCATTTGTGTGGTCACTCAGTCCCACTTGACTAATGTCTTTCTCAGTTTCTACTTTGCTCACGCTGCACAGATAATAAGCACTCTGTATTTTTTTTTTGTTCAGTGTTAAATAGCACTGAAATTACTTTTGAGTCTTTGTTATAAATATCCAGAGGCTGGTGCATTTTTCTTTTTCTGCAGGCTCATGACAAGTTGATTGAGAATACTTTATATCTTTTTTAAACAATGATAAAATTATTGTTGAACCGTTGATTATTTTATTCAACTAGAATCATTTTGGCAAAAGTTTTCTCGAACTTTAAAATTGCAAATCAAGCAACAAAATAAGCTTTGAATAGCAGCGTGTCGTTGCAGGTTGATTTAATTCGGAAAGGAAAGTTGAAGGCTTTTATAAAATATAAGAGTTTTGTTTTTGGTTAAAATTATTTTTGTTAAAATATGATATTGTCTACTTATAAAATAGGCTTCACTTAAATGGCAGGCAACCTACTTGTTTACCCCTCAGAGGGTTTTATAAGGTAATATTCAAGCAGCTTATAAAACATTTCACTGTGCAAACAACACTCAGCACCATGTGCACCACATGCCACTGAACAATGAAGAAAAAACACAATCTATTAGATAAATCAATAGAGAGAATATATCTAATATATAAGATAAGATATAACGTAGTAATGGTTGTTATAATGTGAGAGATAAAGGAAGATAAGATGAAAAACATTCAGAAAACAGGAGATGGGGCTGATTTTGAAGAGGCTCAGCACAGTTTTATGTTTTGTTCTACTGATTTTCCCTCAGGCTCTGACACATTTTGCTGCTTCCCTGGCAATGTCAGTTTATTCCCTCAGTAAATGTTGAATTTTGTTTTGGTCTGAGAGCATGTCGCATTTGTGACATTTCTTGATATACAACTTCATTAATATATTACACGGAATACAATAAAGAAAGAAAAAAAAATGACAGGCAAAACCCTTTGTATTGGATGGGATATACAACACCTCATTAAAGGTAATTGTAGAAACTCCAAAGAGAAGACATCTTAACAAAAAAATCCTCACCGCAGCTGGTTACAGCTCTCTTTCCATACTCACTGGAAATGAATGTTTTCACTCTGACGTGTTATCTCTCAGTTGTAGTTCTGTAATAACTTAGATTAAAAATGCATGACCGTGCCTGTGTTCCACTTAGTGATTCTTTATTTTAAAGCTCAATTTCTTTCAATTTCCTAGAAAGGAACTGCTGCAAAACTGTAAATTCATATGATAGTTTCTAGAAAATACTGTGACTTGTTACAAAAATGAGAACATAGTGTCAAATTGGTGCCCTTCTACAAGATAATTTCCAGTAAACTTGTGTAGCCTGGAGATATGGCGCTGGGCACACAGCAGGTCAGTCAACCATGGAAATATTCAATGTTTTTGTAAAGGCAGGCAAAAATTATAAACAGTATTAACCCTATTTATGTGTCTACCAAAAGCACAGGACTTTTACTTGTACTGAAGCAGTTAAATATATCCATACACCCACAGACCGCAAATATGTTGAAATTTTCCCTTTGTTTATGTTTTCTACATTGAATACTGTGTTTTTGTGGTAAGGTCTAATTAGGTTTGGGTAGAAAATACAGTTGCTCAGGGTCAGAAAAACATCATTAAGAGACGGCTGTAGCTTAAGAGGTAGGGCAGGTCATCTACTTATCAAAAGGTAGAGAAATCACCTGCCATTACTGTGTGTATATTTTGTGAATGGGTGAATGATGACTTCAATTAGTTCACGGACTAGAAAAATGTTATATATATGTGCGGCCCATATTATGTTTAATCTTAAACCCCGTGGTTTTGTTGCCATAAACATGGGTGGGAAATGACCCGAAGTTCTGTCAAAGTGGCTTTTTTTAAACATCTTTTTTTTGCATTGCCTTTTTTAATTAGGAACAGTGAAAGTTGGGGCAGTTCACCTAATGAGTCGGTGGAGCACAGAAACATGCCGAATGTTCCCCTGGTTTCTCTGCTTCCTACGAATGCTGTGAATTTGTATGTATTGTAATGCAGTAAGTTAAGTATGTCTGTCTGTCTGTCTAATTGCTGCTGACACTGTGAGCTGAGCCTTGTTAGCAAAAATTGTAGCAAAAAAACTTATTTTAGCCGATTTCAGCCATAACTTACCTTGGGATTTCATTGGGTGCAACATAAAAAGATGGATGCCTGAAATAACAGAAATAACAGATTCCTCTTTTCACACTGAACTAATTTGGGAAGAAAAAAATCACACACACGCTTAATTTAATGCTTTAATAGGCTTTACTGCTTCAGCCTTGGGCCCAATAGTCTGGTAGGACCAGCAGCTTTAGTGGCTAACGTTTGCATTCTTAGGTTAGACATTGCTGTGTAAATAACATCAATAAGTTTGAAGACTTATGATCATTCCTAGCTACTAATTCTAATTTACAGCAACATTTTAGCATTACCATTTTAGCATTTTCATTTTGGCAAATAAATTCCTCCTCGTTTTCTTCTGGAAAGCTTACTGAGATAAACTAAGTTCATTACTTTTTTATTATTTGATTTAATGTGTGAAGGGCTTTTTTGTTTCCCTAGCAATATGTGTGTTCAGGGCATAATTTTATATGCATGATGTTAAACATCAGAGTGTCCATATGCAGTTATTATGATCTTCGTAGCCTGGGGGTCCAGGCAGTGGTCATACTTGACCTGACGGTGAAAACTGCCCTTGAACTCAGAAACAGATTTTCATCAGAACCGAAAAGTGTAATTGTAACTTACTTCCACCTGTTTTCTGGTTAGTTGGACAGTGATTGCAGAGGACAACACTTCCCTCAAGGACACGATCAACAGAAGTGCTCGGGCCTAAATGTGAGAGTTCTTTGCATCTGAAAACTCCTCCTCATCCATCATCTGTAAGAGTGAAACTCTCCGCACTGTCTGTGTTTCCCAAATTAAATTCTCCACAGTGGCTGCAGCAGAGGACGATTCACTCAGTAGTTTTGTGCCAGATAGAGGATCCTGACAAAGCTGCAATCAGAAAGGTGTCACAGATTCAGGTGATCAGTGAGCCCCAAAAAGAGAAGCCTATGCTTTGCTCCCTCCTGATAGTCATAGCAACACCATTTCACAGCTGCCAAGTGGACAAATGCCCTGCAATTGCAGCATCAGAAGGGGGAATTAGACTCAGCTTGAATGATCCTAATGTTTTCCAGTATGTTTATGTGGGTTTTTGTAACCACGTAATGCAAACATAGTTCTCATATTCAAATAGCCTACAGCTGTAGTCATTGAAATAAATGTTCCTAAATATTCCCCTTCTGTATTGAGCTCCAGAGAGTCATGAAAGGATCAAAGGAGCATGTCGCCGCAAGGAGCTGAACACGAGCAATGCCACAATAGAAAAAGGAAATGGCTGACGAGCATGGTCAGCCACTTCATTTTAATTGCATGGATTATGGAGCTCGTTCCCAAAGCTAATGTTTCTTGCTTCATTGCCTTTCACTCCCCGCCCTGCTTTATTGCTCTCTCATAGCTTTTCTTTCCACTAAAAAGACAATTAAGTCTATTCATGCTTTCTTTTGAATCACATGGCTTTTTTTTGTTCGCCCCATGAAAGATGGGAAATGTGGAAATGGTTGTCATTACTGACTTGAATCCACTGACCAGAGGTTTAAAGAATAACATCTCTTTCCAACAAAAGATGAAATTATTAAAAAATTTGAAGAGTTTTTTTCCCCTTGTACAATAGCTATTGTTTAGTTACACTGATCACATGGTTTCTTGGTCTTGACATTGACAGAAGTTTTCATTTTCTGTGTTGGAACATGACAAAACTCTCTGATTCTGTCCTTGAAGGAAACAATAGGCTAATAATTGTGAAAAGAGGGGCAGAAGAAAAACAGGACTCGAAAAACAAACTATGCTAAGACTTTCTCTGTAGTCACAAACACAACTTAAGATAGAAAAACCCTACAACATCGAACAATCTTACACAGAGAAAAAAGATGCAATTCAATATGCGACTTATATTAAACAAAATGAAAACACAAGACAGCAAATTGAAAAGACATGACAGACCTTACCTGTAAAAAGATGGCTTTTCCATACCAACTGAATGGGTATAAAGTATAAAATACAGTCCAAAAACCTGCTGATCTATGACATTGACATAGATCAATGATTAATAATGTTAGATCATAGCACAGGCTGCATTACTTTGAATCAAAGATTATAGAGGGCTAGAACTGCAATCCCATTATTTAAAAAAAAACATAAGAGAAAAGGAAACAACAGCAGTATTCAGAAGAAGTATGTTTGTTCCTTATTCTTTTAATCATGTGCCATCTCTTCAGCCCCTTGCAGCCCCTGGAGGGGGGTCCTGATCTCCAGACTGGAAACAATAGTTGCATTGCATGCCATGGCAACAATTTGACTAAAAAACCAAAAAAGTAATACGATTAAAATAAGGATTACATGCAAAATAGCTGTATTAAATCATGATGACAGGGCAGAAGCAATTGAGGCTGCAGCTTCATTCAGTCCTGCAATATGCAGCTGTCAAATGTGTCAGAGTTCCTCCACTGCTAAGTATCGCAATTTTAATGTACATTTTGGAAAAATGCCCAAAATATGGACAGTTGTATAACAAGTAACACATAACTAGTGTTATTTGCACTCAAGCTATTATGATTTCTACCATTAGTAACTGCATTTTTACATGTTTACTGTCTATATAAACCAAAATTCTGCTGTACATGGTAGAATAATTCTGTTTGGCAGGTTTTTGGCCGAAGTAATGGTGGTCACAATATTGTAACCATAGTTCTTATCCCTTATCCCTCTACTAGACTCTAAGGGTACTCTCCTCCAGTAGCGTACATGCATTAATTTCAGACAAATTTGCATAAGTGTAACCAACTAATCAAGATGTTGCTGCTTTTCATCTGGTGACCTTTAGCCAATGGGGAAGGAGCAGTAGTATTCATAGACAGAGGGCTCCACTTGTTGTTGTAGAACAAGGGTTACAACAACTTATGATCTCCAGGCTTTAAGACAGACCATAAGAGTACAGTAGGTAAGACAACTGCTGCGTCAAATGTCGAGTGTGCACTGTCTCACTGTATCACTCTGACCCTAAAAACTCCTCATGTTCTCAGAAACAAGGGATGGGTTTGCCCTTAAGTCATCCCCTTCTACGATCTTCCCTAAGCAACATGCAGCTTGGTTGGGCTGACAGTGCACATAGCTCACTTTCTCACTGTCTCCTCTGGACTCAGAGTAAGCAGCAAAGCCCTTAGTCTTAAGTGACAAAGCCTTGAGAGAAGGAAACTCTAGAGACTCATTGGGGTCCCCTACCAAAGCCTTGAGTGACAGCAGCAGTTCCCAGTGAGGGACAGAGGCACAAATCACCGGACGCTGCCTCTTAACTCATTGTCTGCTCGTGAAGAAGTGGCCATGGATTTTTTCATCTCAAGAATCCTTTGCAGTAAGGAGAGATAGCTGCTGCATGCATTTTCATTGTGCCATGACTATCTCAAGCAGATACTGCAACAGGAATAGAATGGAACCAAGTACGCAAAGTACAAAATTTGGATTATTTAGTTGCAGTAACTTTGAAATCCTAACTATTTTGCCCAATAAAAGTCAATGGCAGATCCCGCCTTGGCAGCTTGGATAGATGGCGGACAATCTTACTCCCAGTGTGTCCGACTTAGGAGTCAAGCCTTAAAGCTGGTTTGGCATATCTATCCAACCTGTTGAGACAGACGGCCCACTAAAATGGGGGACTGTTCATGGCTTGGATGCTAACATTGGCATCATCTCTGCACACTGGGCGAGGAGGCAGTGTTATCTGGAAGGCACATGGTGGCTACGTTGGGTTGTATGCTGGAGCATCCTCCATGGGGATGTCAGTGGTCAGCTTCATGTTATTCTAATTACACATCAGCGACCAGTTAAGTCTGCAGAAGTGATCCTACCACTGTTGTTGACAGAGCAAAGGCAGGGTCCTGCAGTCGGCATGGAGCTGCAGCTGACTGACCCTGTGCATACTCCACTGCAATGCATTTACAGCAGAGTCAATGTGGATCAATAAAGGACACGAAGCTGGGACATGCTGGACATGGGCAGGTCTTCTGAATTCGTGACTATAATGACGCATAGCTCAATGGACAAACAGGCTTACAAATTATGTGAGTCAAAGAATTTCTTTTATATACTGAGTGGTGTATGAATGTGCTGCATTTATGATTCTCCACTCCTTGACCTCTTCCTCTTATCAAGGTGATCAGAGTTATTGTCTTATTGCCATTTGCCTAGACAGAATCCACACAATAACTCTTAGTCACAGATTTTTTGTCACACACTGACTTAATGAATGCAGGGCATTTTCAAAGAAGCTAATTAAATGTGCTCACAGTGCACCTTTTGATTTTGATGGAGTAGATATTATTCACTGTTGTGATTATGTTTTTCATTTCTTAGTCACTGGTAGATACTTCTCGGTTCACTTGGAAACACTTCATGGTGTCACAGTGACTACTATTTATCCTCAAAAAAAAATGTCCTCTTGCAAATCCTCATTCTGTTTTGAATGAAAATGACCATGTTTGTTGTTTTTTATGCTATTTGGCATGACAGTAAAGCACAGGACCTGAAACTTAAAAAAACTGTGACAAAGGCATCACAAGTGGTAAATCAGACTAATATGAAAAAATGCATATATATCTGTTATTTAAAAAAGTATTTTCCGGTTCTTTGGCCTGGAATTGTAGCAGTTTCAGATACATGCATCACTTGCATATCTCATGAGCAGCAGTCAACGGCTCTAACAGGCTGTGAGATAAGATCAGGTATTTTGCAGACTAAAAGGCTGAATAAATCCTATCACAGCAGAATAAATACCTCTTGTAAGTTACTAATTTTAGCTTGGGAAAGAAAAATCCTTGATGCTGAAAAAATAGTAAAACTCCAGAACAAACTGAGGGTTTGATTTACTCCTCCATAAAAAGATGGCAATTACATTGCTTCCATGATAATCTACTAACCGTTATTACAAGACATAAATATACCTGGAATGAAACCAGACAGCAGAAATATATAAACAGCATAGCAGAAAGGATTTGGTCAAACTTACAAACATCTTGCTGCACTGTTTATCTCCTGCACCAGCTGGTTGGTTGAAACTCAGTATGATAATAAATTAACAGTTCACTAAATAAAGGTTCATACCATTGTCATGCCAGGGGGACAAGCAAAGCAAGCAGTGTTGAATATTTAAAGCTAAAAATAGACAACAATTATGTCTCCTTAAGTGACAGAACAGCATTCTATTCAATAAAGGATCTGATTTTGCCTGTTTGCATATATCTTGCAATTTGCTGCCCACTTTTGTCACTGGAGGCTAGGTTAACTACCATCTGGTGGTTCAGAGTACCCTCTTAATCTATATGAGCATCTCTGCCTGCTGCTGTGTTCAAGACAACAATCCAGACTGTGACATACACTGGATATTCTTGATCATTCATAATCTTAAAGATAAGAGACATTCACAAAAACCCTCTACAGCATATCTGCTTTAACATTAGTTTTAGTTTAAGCAGCATAAACAAAGACAATAGATGGTTTCAGCCTATCACAAGATCCTCTCAAGTAAAATAAATGTCCAAAACAACATCTGTTTGTGTTCAAATGACAAAGCCCTCAAGTGGCCCATGGGAATTATGACTTTGGGGCTCTCCTCATTACTCTATTTCGGGCCTCCTTGTCTCCAATCTCCTCTGTCCTCGCCTGTGACCTGGAAATCGATCTAAGCATGCCATCTTGAAGGATGTCTCAATTCCTAAAATGTTTCTCGAGGAGAGAGGAGAGAAGAGGCTTGCCGGAGGAGCTATGAGGGGGTATCCACAGGTGCATCCAAGTCTTTTCAGCTGTAGTGACACATGAGTGAGATGTGACACAGCTGGAATACACAAATCATGGCGGGAACAGCTCTTCCTTTTTTCATTCAGGAGCTGTGTTTAAGATGATCAAATAAGCAATAGATCCAGCTCATTATTGATTGTGTAGTGCCTTGAATAGGCTGTTCTAACCACATTCTACGGTGGCATTTCACATTAAAATGACATATATATGTTTTATCACTAAATCTAATCTGGAGTCAAATTATCTGTTATGAATGTGACATCTTGTTTCCGAGTTTATACAGTTTCTGTCATCAAATTATTGTAAAATTATCTCTGGCATTTTGCACTTTGGCATGTTGCTTTATTTCATGTTGTTACAGAAGTCAGCACATAAATTATAGCTGTTATAACTGTGCTCATATACATATTATATTGTCATGAGTATAACTTATTCTGAACATGTCTTTATTTGTACAATTCCTTTTACTCGTCATGTTGTGAATTGTATTTGAAGTAAATATTTAAATTGTCATGATCACTGTTACATTCATCTGACAGAGATCAACAAATACAGCTGTCGTCTGTTGCTTAACAATGGACAGAAGCTGTGCTGTGTGGCACAGCTGTGCCACATATCATACCGACGTCGCTTCGGAATGACAACTGCTGCCACATCTTAGCTGTGAGGGACTGAGACATGAGGAGAGGAGGTGTGGAAGGGAATTGAGGATGTGCAATCTGAGAAATGAGAAGGAGGGTTGTTCGCCTAGAACAAAGGAGGAGGTAATGTTCTGCTGTCAACAAGACAACACAGGTTAAATTAACTGTAGGCAGTATTTTTAACCAAAACCAAGTGTTATGTTTAAATGATGAGTGGATCCAATCCAACACACTGACTTGGGATGTTTATTGGGTTTATTGCAGCACAGAAAAAGATGGTAAAGATTTTGAGTGTGTGGGAGAGCAAGCAGACAGGCAGGAGTGGATGAGCTGGGTGCTACATGAATGGGTGATGAACGTGGCTGAAGGTGAGTATGGCTTGCGGGTAGATGGCAGCTGGGCTGGGTGGGAACACTATCTGGCCGGGATGAATGTGAAGCACAGGAAGATCTATAGCTCACTCACGGAAAAATAGCAGGGAACCAGGCTAAAGTTAACTTGGTCTGAGTGTATAAATGCCACAGTGGGTGATAGAACGATCAGGCGAGGACTGGGAGGAAAGCTGGGTTGATCTATCGCAGTAGTTTGATTGGATAATGATATGCAGGTGTGTCAGCCAGCAGGAGCTCTGGAGTGGGAAGGACTGGTCACGCCCACGGACGCATACAAAAAAACAAAAAACACCCAGAAAACAGAGAGGCGCACAGGGCAAGAGAGGGCAGGGAATAACACAGAAAACACAGAAACAAGGAAAAAACTGCAGTTGTTGACACCAAGACACCATCACAAAACCAAGATGTTTTTCTAAAAGAAACAAGGTACTAACTTGAATCTCAAGGATTGTCACATTATAAAACATTTATTCATCCTTTTTGTCGTGTTGTTGTTGTTTTTAATAGTTTGGGAGTCACAAACAAACTATGCTGTTCTGACGATGGGAGTGTCAGGCGTGAAAAAGCTTTATCCTTCTGAACAGCATCTACAAATAATGTATTTTGTCTGTCAGTTTGAAGAACCTGTTGCTCATAATCCATGTGATCACCCAGTATCCTTCACTGAAGACCACTTAGAGAACCAGAAGACTTTATCCTAATATTTTCACAGAAGGAGACTGGCATAATGTCTTTGCTTTTGTTTTTTTTTTTTTAAACACATGCAAATACAGACGTTTGGTGAGTCCACACAGCTCTCTGTGTACCTGTGCTTCGGGATGATAATAGGAAATGGCCTGAGGCAGAGTGATCTGGTCTTGAAAATTGCTACAGACCGAATAATAAGAGTTTGTTGTGATGTTATCATGGGGGGGATGAGACACTTTTTGTAAAAAAAAAACAAAAACAGACACATCAGTGTTAGAGTTTAGATAGAGATTGTTTTAAAGCGGCACCACTTTGTATTTTCACTTAAAAGACAGACTTCAACAGAATTTGTGGAGTCTATTTTATTGGTAAATAACGAGCCTTGTTTGCGAGATTTGCTCTAAATCCAAAAGGTAACAAAATGTTACCCCCACTTGTGACATTTCCTTTACAAATTGGCTTACACCCAATTTCACCCATTTGATTTAATGTTTCCAGGTAACAGCACGATGTCATGTTTACCAGAGGACAGTGTTCAGCACAGTTGATTACCAGAACATCTAGGGCTACATCGATGGTTTTTTATTCCACTGACAAAAAGCGAGAAGAAAAATTGAGGAAAAAAAGCTCCTGATTATGCTGCCTGTCTGTCCCTCAATTAAAACACCAAATGTGCATTTTTAAAACCCAGTCCCTTGATTGCTTGAAAGTCATAATCATAGCGAATGACCCATTCACTTCAGGACAAACTACCATTTTCTTAGGCTGATAATGGAGGAGGTGGGTGGACGCAGCTGCTGGAATCATTCTGGGCCATGAGGCTCCTATCTTGCACTCTAATATATTGCAAGCATACTCTCATTTTGAGGGAGATTTGTCATAATACTAAGTCGGCCAGATGCGTTCCCCCAGTTGTAGAAGCTTTTCCTCGCCCACTGGGTCACCCTGTCAAACACAGAGACATATACTCTTTGTCATACTTGGGCTCCCACCATCTTATATTACAGAGAGGGAGTGAATGGAAAGACCTTGGCTGAAAATCACATATCTGAGCGAGTCGGTGCCACAGTTTTTAGCCTGTAAATGTATGTGTGTGAATGAATGAATGTGTGTTGTGTTACATTGTAAGTAGGAGACAAAAAACAACAATGAATCACAGACTGTATTTTTAAAGTATCTTATCTCACGGTAAAGGTTGCTAACAGTTTTAGCTAAAATTGTTGAGAGCAAATTGAGTTGTAAAATGGGGAGAACTGATTGGATAAGAGCTAAATTATGGCAAGTAGTAATTGGTTGACAACAAAATGTGTGATAGATCTGCAGAGCAACTAGCTAAACTAATACAGGGCTAAATATTGGCCTTGGTGTCTTGAATATCTTGACTAAACATGCCTCTCTGCGTTCCATCCATACATTGTTATCATAAGTATTTCATTTCTATGAAAATTACCTATTTGTCTTTTTCAGTTGACTTGATGAATAACTGGGCTGATAAACATCGTGAATAAAAGTTAATTTGCACTACAAACCTCTTCAGATATTTTTTTAAGAGCTTTGTAATCATTGAACCGGGAGCTGATTTATCTCTAAATGTTTCTGTGTTTTGAGGGGGTTTCTCTTCTAACACGGCCAGTTAGATGCTGCTTTTATTCTGGGGGTGTTTTGTGAACACGGCCCCTGAGCTGTTAGTTTTAAATGAGACCTGGATTATCCGACTTAAAAGAAACAGGACTGCCTGGCAACGAACTGATGTATTGTCTCAATAGTGAGACTGTTTCTACACTCTCTCTCTCAAAAAAATTGAAAGGTTTTAATTACATTCTGAACATTGAGGGGTTCTCTTAATAACTTATGTAAGTTTTTT
>JAPZDY010000005.1:1669661-1680622 GCA_029783645.1 Ctenochaetus hawaiiensis | reverse complement strand
ACTCATGGACCCTTTAGCTGTAAAATGTTGCTTTATCCAGACAGTTGGTTTGTAATGATTGGTCCAAAGCTTCATTCATAAATCTGACATTTTACTTTTTGAAACAACACTTGATTGTGCAGGCTATCATGTGTATTGCAGGACCTTGAGTCTTATCTTTGTTACAAATGGTAATGACGGCTCCTGTTGAAGATTGGACCTGTTAGAGGGTGAGGAGTAGATTGGAGCTCCTGTGAGAGGATTTTTTAGCAAAGCAGCAACTTCTGTAGGTGTTTTTAAATGGACGATTTAGTTTAATTCTCCCTGCAATTTAACCATTACAAGTGGAGAGGATGGACAGAGGAGGAAATTATGAGCTTTTACTTTCATTTCATCTTTAATATGATCCTTGTTTTGTTTTAATCCACAAAATTCTGTAATGATACTGTTGATATCACTAAACTACTGTGTTGCTGACACGACTGGGGATAAACCAAATTACCACTTTCGGAACTTTTGGTTTTCATTTTTAAATGCAACAGAGTGAAAAGGATTTTGTTTTTTTTTTTTGGGTGTAAAATGTCTTATCTCAAGTGTTTATGTTCAGATATGAATTTAACTTAATTCTTCAGATCTCCATATCCAAAGATTTGATACCGAGAGGTTAAGATTTTGGATTTGGACCAGCTGACTGAGTAAGCAGACACTTTGCCAACTTTTGCTCCATGTCATCTGAAAAATAAGGGTGTTCACTTCAGCATGGCGGTTCATTACAGGATTAATGTGTGTTTGGCTGCCTGAGGGCATCTCTAATCTGATACCGCCCCTCCTGCAATTTGTTAATGCTGGAGAAAGCAAAAGCTCATCCCCACAAGGAATGGTGTAGACTGTAGATGTTGAGAGCTGTGATATTGCCAACAGCTTTGTGTAGACAAATAGTTGAAGCCCAAGTGTGATTATACACTACCAATGTCATCATTGACTTTCTGTCTTTGTGTGTGTGTTGCTCCCTGGAAGAGATAACCACTCCGAACCACAAGCAAAGACCATCTAATCTGAGTAACCTTTATACAGCATGCCGAAATAGATGCAATCCTCATTAGAGCGAATGCAGTTTCTAGCTTCTGTGCATGATTATCACCGAAAATAGCGAGACTGAGGCAACATGCATCAAGTCGTGTTCAAATGAGCTGTTTTATTTTTCAAAAAAGCATTTAATTAATAGCCACACATTTCATACACAGCAGAAGAAAGGGACACAGAAATTCGGTCATTAACGAAGAGATTTGGGTGAATGCTCGTATTGTATTTCATATAACTCATCCTGGTGTCCCTGTGTTCTCTCTCACACTCGTCTATTGATCTTCCAGTCTGTGGCATCTTTGCATAATGCTTTCCTAAGGTGTTCACTCCATAACAAGGAAGATGTTAGCACTGATTTTGATGTACACGGAGAAAAATTGAGGATGATTAAAGGACAAAAGGCTGATGTTGACATGACTTAAAAAGGTTCGATCATCCATATGAGGAAAAACAAACAAACAAACAAACAAACAAGAGCACTGCCTCCACTGCACGCCGAGAAATCAGTTCCTGTCTTGAGAAACCCAAATACTAATTTCTAGTGATAAGTAGACTAAAGCCTAAAGCCTCCCTAACAGTCCCCAGAGGCGGCAATGTTTATTACTTACTGACACTGAGTTTGCTCAGTTAGTTTCATTGCAGTGTGTCCATTAGATCAATGGCCTTTTGGTTCTGGCGACTGCAGTCCGAGCACGGCGCCTGTTTCAAGCATCGCTGTCTGCTGCAATTTAGTAGCTCTATTACTGCAAGTAGCACAACTTCAGTGTAGGTGGGGTTTTTTTAGTCGATTGTCATCACGACATTTGAGTGATATCAGCTTTATTCTGTGTGTGCAGCTGTTTGTCTCATAAAAAAGTTAAACTTTGTTTCAGAAAAGGTTGCAAACAGCCGGACAAAATACTGCTGACAAATAGGAAAGTTTAATCTGGAGAGTTTGAGAAATCCAACCTCAGACTGAAAATGATGAAACAATTGGTTGCTTTGTGGTGCACAAGTGACGATCGTCTCTGACCATCAGATCAGTGGTCTGCAGTGATTTCACTCCTTTTAGTTTTGGTTCAACTTGCTTTGAATGTTGATATAGAAAATACCTGGTAACAGTTGTTTTTTTTTTGCCAATGGAAAAAAGAGAAAAAAGTTCTAAAGTGAGTCAAATTAAGACGATGATTAAAATTCAGAAGTTCATCAAGGTTGGGGGGGATGGCTTCTTTAACTGACTGTTGAAAATAATGACACATTTTTTTCATGCTTGATGAAATATTTAAATCTGAACAAAAGTAGTGGACTAACAGACTACCGATGATGAACGTGACTATGACTCCTACCCAATAGGATTTATTTTGCTGGAGGCGT
Source organism: Ctenochaetus hawaiiensis (assembly GCA_029783645.1). Classification (NCBI taxonomy): domain Eukaryota; kingdom Metazoa; phylum Chordata; class Actinopteri; order Acanthuriformes; family Acanthuridae; genus Ctenochaetus; species Ctenochaetus hawaiiensis. The sequence goes on along the minus strand of JAPZDY010000005.1, from coordinate 1,678,207 downwards.
AGATACACATCATTGTCTGTATCTGATAAACCATTAAAATATCATTCTCTGTCCCTGGCTAATATATTTTCTGATTAAATATTCACTGACTTGGCAATTATTATACAGTCAAATCATCAAATAAATTTAATTTTTACAAATAGTCCATGCAGAAGTATCTCAAATGTGTTTTTCTGTCCTCACATTTTACTTTATCTCATGTTCCGTGTCTGAGAGACAGAGAGAGAAAAGTTTATAAATGAAAAGATTAAGTTTTGCATTGAAAATAGAAACTATTTACATTACAGATATACAGAAAAACATAACCTCACTTTCCAGTGATGCTGCCGTTCATGTTTCTTGATGTGTTAGTTACTGAGGAAATGTTCAGATTAAAATAGAACTAAAACATTATACTCAAGTAAGTGTGTGTGTGGGTGTGTGTATGTGTGGAGAAGGGAATGTTATATTAAATGTAAATCCAACATTAGTGAAACTGCATCACATCATCTGATGTCCAAAACCAATAAAATATCCAAAGACACATTTGCAGCGTGAATATACCGTTGATTGTTAATTTATTACACAGTTGTTTTTCTGTATTGACTCACCACAATCTACCACAAAAGAGCCAAAACTCAGACAATTAAAAAGAAATTGCCAACAATCAATAAAATAGCGGTGGACACCACACTGGGTACAACAAACAGTATAATAACTGCCGCTTTAACAGCAGGATGGAGCATCACTGAAGCAGACAACACAGAGATGTATAAATAATGTAACTCCACGGCAACTGAGGCCACAAACACACTTTATACAGCAAAGGGAGCTGCACAAGTACTTACTACTGCTTCTCGGTTCAACTTCTTTGCTTTTGCATTCTTATTATATATTATCACCAGTCCACTAAGCTTCTCTGCCCCAGTAAAACCAGTACCCTCAGCGCTTTTGTCCCCCTGCTTAAGTTTTTCTTACATTTGTCTGATGTTGTAGAAACAGCAGAAGGACTCAGAGCTGGAGGATCAACAGTGAGCGTTTCAGCATTTAGTCAGATCCTGTCTGCCGCTGTTGGTCACCAGACTTTGATGTCTGATTTGCATCACTTGCCGTGCTCACTGTGCGGTGCATCAAATCAGTGATCAATTAAGGAAGGTGGCTCCTTTTCCTCCATCCACAGTGATACCAATCAATTTTGTAGGAAACAGAATAGCTGACACAAACATGTCGATCATGGAGCTGATTTTTCCTTTTTTGTTTTTTTTGTTTTTTTTTCCTGTTTAGTGACTTCAGGCAGAAAAATAATTTGTTTTCATTGCGACACGCTTTGCGGAATTAAGGTGCATCCCAAATGCTGAAAGCCCATATCATTTTTTAGCTGACTTCTCTTTTTGCTGCATAGGACGGTAACACCTTCATCTGCTGGTGTTTAGATTGTTTTCCATCCATGAGTAACTCCCTCATTTCCCCAGCGCACTGCAGTGTGAGACAACAGTTCCCGTCCACGTCAAAGTCACATCGAATATTGAGGAATTTCAGACTTCATTATATACAACTGCCTCATCATCCTAAAAACACTGCGGCTACTTCTCGGTTTTAATTTTTAGTACAACTTGTATTCTCTCCCGCATGCAGTGGTACAACACACGACAAAAATCAAAGAAAAGCAATCCCAAACTGGCCTATAGAGGAAGGGGAACTTCAGGAGTCCCTCACACCCAAGAGATGGGGCTGGTTTCCTCCAAAAGAAACCCTCTAAAGAATCACAAGAATGCTTCATCTCCCTTTGATGTCTTTCTGTGATGAGATATAAACCCTGATGGCAATAACAGACCTCTTTGAACAATAAAAAATCGAATCTCAGCGTAACAACACCAAAGGCACAGAGAGGCAGTGCTTTTGTAAACAAGCTGTTCCCTCGAGTGGATGAGGCTGCATCTGCAGGGTTGCTGATGCTGAACTGGATCACACAAGGAACTGCAGATACGTGTGACTACACAATCATCAGCCTGTGGATAACATGATTACCTTATCATTTTCTCAGCTATGAACTTGTATGTCCCATAAATGCTATTATTTTCTTGATGTATCCAGTATACCTGACGGTTTTGTGAGAAGAAAAAATATGTTTTTGGATATTGCACAAAGGCTGGGATTGCTAAAGTACTTTTTTTGTAGCATTTTCTTTGAAATGCACTTTTTCTAATGTAAAAGAAATACAAATAAAGTAATGTGTGAGAAAAGGACCGACGCAATCACAGACAAGCTAGACTTGAAGTTTATTTTGACAAGTCAATCAGATGAGTCTGGAAGGATGGGTTTCCATGGTAACTTAGCTTAAGTTGCTTTGTGGTACTCAACATTATGCAAACAAACCTGTCACACCGACATAGCAAGTCTTACTGGACTGAAACACAATCAGGTATGAACTGCAGATAAAGTGCAGGTGATGCAGGAAGATTAACCCTTTAATGCAGGTTCCAGAGGGATGTGTTTATGATCATTTATGAGTGTTAACTGATCAATAAGATAACATTTTGAAGATAACTGTGGTTGATAATTGACCATATTTTTCCCTTTTTGAGAACATTTCCAGCTGTTGATGGAGTGAATGCATGTTTTATCTTCCTAAAGCTTCACTAAACCATTTGAAAGAAACCGTCCCACCGACCATCATTGTACAACTGTGGTTGTTTGAGCAACTGTCTCATGGGTTAGTGCTTTGTTTTTGTCTTTGGTTTTGTCAGAGCTCATCCACCATGTAATGCTTAGATCAGTGTGATTGCACAGAAGTTCTCTGACTCATTTTTAAACGGTTTATTGATGATTTGATGCCTTTTGTATCCTTTTAACTTCTTTTCTTTTTGTGTATCTCTCTCAGTTTTGCACAATTGAGAATCTGATTCTTATTTTGTTTGTTATTACAAGTGTAAATTTTATATCTCTGCATGGGCTGGCTTGTCTGTAAATAGTTTACATGCAACATAAATATCAATATGATATAAAAAATATTGAAAGCATGATGATTTGGAGCACATTAATCCAGTCAGTCTGTCCAGTTTTATAAAAGCCTCCAGGCCCCTAAACTGTCACCCACATCTGTGGTCCGTTCTATACCTCAGTGAAGTGGAGTGAAATGACATTTAAGACACAAAAAAGACAGATTAAACCAGATTATCAGGCTCAATTTAAATGGTTTTAACAACTATTAACACCAAAAGCATTTATATGGCATTTATTGTTTTAAAATAACCGGATGGAATTAGTAGTCCACAACAAACAAAAATAATACTTTAATTCCACAACAAAACCATTTCTCTGTTGATACAAGCTTAAAATAAGATTGTTGGCTTTTTTTTATATGAAAACAGTCAAGGGAATACATTTTTTATGCAGAAATACATTCATAAATGCATTATATGTATAGAAAGTGCCTACATTGCATGCACAAATAAAGATTGATTTTATTATGTGTTACTGTGATCTCATAGAGGGGTTTTGTTGCAAAGCTCAGCACTCCCGGCATTCAGTGAGAATGATGAGTGCCAAGAGTGCAGCTCTCCCCAGCTTACTGCCAGCTGTAACTGTGTCACAGCCACTTGCTATGTCAACAGGCCTGCCTTCCATCATCAATATTTATCAGAGTGTCTGCACATCACCGTGGGGACTGCTGCACCCTATACTACACCCCGCTCATACTGTACCTCTACATTTAGTAACTTTGTTAGAGGAGTCTCCTGAGCACTGACGCTGCATGCTGGCCATACAGAAACTCTGTATTATTGAGAGTTAGCACAGTTTGTTTATGCCCATTTGGCTGGCATAAATAGCCACACAATGTGGCTGAATGGATTAGCTTATTGGCAAAGCAAACAAAGGCAAATTCTGATGGAAATACGCAACATGACTTTGAATGACAAACAAGTTCTCTTTCAAAGACATTGCAAATGTCTGGGAGATGTCTTTATGATGTGATGTTTGATCCTAAATCACAGCCTTTTTCAGTATCACACAGTTTCAATGCACCGCTCAAACTAACAGATACAGAGTGATGCCTGTCATCAAAGCTCTAATCTCATTTTAAAGATAACTGAGTTGAATTTCAACACAGATCAAATCAGGAATTTAAAGGGAATAATCCATTACCCTAGCTCAAGTCTACTTTCCTCCATGACCTGGATTTGTGAGCGCTGTCCGGCTAAATTCAAGCTGCTCTGTTCGTGTGCGAAGTGTCTTGGAAGAAACTGGCACGGCTGCACCAGTGAGCAGATGTCTGGGAGAATAAATTGGCCGGGGAAAGTTTTTCAGGCACCTGTTCAATCCATCCTGGTAGGAGACATCAGAAAAGATTGTGCAGAGCCACATTTGCAACAGTGACAGACTTTCAGAAATAGGATGGGATGATTTAGCAGGAACTGTGGGTTGAGATTGTGAGATCGTGTTGTGACTCAAAAACTTTATCACGGACCAAACATGACAATGAAATGATAAAAGAAAAAATAGTTCTGCGTCTTGGTTGAAATGGTCTCCTCCTGCAGTCCTTGTTGGTTGCTGGGCAACTGGTCTTGAACAAAACAGATTTGATTGAGAGACAATTTGTCATTTTTTATACTTAATTAAAAGAAATAAACAATACAGTAATTACGGAGCTGTGCTGGGTGAGTTGTGTTTACCTTTTTCATTGTGTTGCTCGCTGTTTCATCCTTATTACAGTCTTTGTGCTAAGCAAAGACATCTAACTACCAGAGGTACCTTCATAAATAAATGAACCATAAATAAAGGAACCTTCATAAATAAGCCAGCGTTGGCACTGTTTTTCTCTGTGACAGAATATGCCACTCAAATTAAATGGAGTAACATGTGCGTGTATTTGTTTATAGCATACCTGCTATCTCAACTTATAACAACTTAATTTCACCTGCTCCAAAACGACACATTTTTGTGATCATGACATATCACATAATTATCAATTCAGTGTAACACTTTTTTTTATATGTATATTGCTTTAATTATAAAATATCACATCTTCTTGTCAAGAATAATTGGAACATTGGTGTTGAAATTAATTGGTAGGTGCAATTAATTAGCTCAAAGTGATGCGTGCTTTTAGCTGTAGTTTCAACGCTGCTCGCTGTATACGTGCAGACTTCGCTTGCTATGTAAACCTTGCCGGCTACATACGTGAAGAACTTGCATCTCTTGACTGTTATGTTTTTTGATTTATTTCTCCTCAGAGAGAATTTTTTCTCAAGGCACTGAGTAATGACTCCATTATGTAACTGACTTGTATAAACCATGAAATACAGAAGCTCATTATCTGAATATGGGGCCCATTTTGTGGTCTGACTGTAAACAAAATAGTAGCCACACAATCAAAAAAGATGCTTTGAATACAAAACAAAAAAACCTAAATTAGGTCTCCTCTAATACATATAAATGCTTGTTTATACAAGTAATACTAATGCACGAAAATAACACATTCAATATTTTTACACCTAACTTGCAATTATTGCTGAATCTGTGAATAACCTTCTGTCTGTATAATCAAAAAAAGAAAACTAATTTAACCTGGACGAATGAATGTGAAATGATTTGTTTGGGCATAAAAGTATAAATTCAGCTTAAAGACCCACTTTCCACTAAAGAACTCTAAAGCTTGTCCAGGTGTTATTACATGACATAAGTGTAGACAACCGTGATGGCATCCTCTTTATGTACAAATAAAGACATGAAATGCAATTGAAAAATGTTTTTTTTTCGCCAGTTTTTCGAAGCCATAAAGTAAAGCTCTACACGCCACACCTAGCCAATGGTCATTCACTGATTTTCCCTCATTTCCCTCAGAGACAGATTGAGGAGTTCAGACCTCCAAAAGGAGCTTGGAGCAGAGCCACTGCTCCTTTGCATTGAAAGGAGCTAGTTACGATGGTTTGTGCATCTGATTAAGATGCCTTCAGGAGGTCAGGAGGTTTTCTGGACTCGGTTTATAGATCTCATTTAGTCGGGGAACGCCTCTGAATCCCCCAGGAGCAAGAAAGCATTTCAAGGGGGAGGGAAACATCTGGATCACCCTGCTTAGCCTGCTGCCTTTACGACCTAAATCTGGATAAGTGGAAAACAATGAATGGATGCCTTCGAGTGGTCCGTAGAAATCATGACTGCTGTCTGTCAGAAGCACAGGAGGAGACTGTGATGTGTCACAGGGGAAGGATGGGTCAACAAAATATGAGTTTACACAAAATTCAGTGTTCACTTTCCATTTTCTATTGAGAGTCAGTGGCTCCTTTTTACTATCTGTGATTGTTCATTGACTCTACCAAAGGAGCTATTGTCACCTGAGCCACAAGTTGTTTTTGTATCTCAACATAACCAAACCTTAATTGATTTGGAGGATGTTTCACTCTGCCAACAAGCTGCATCACATCAAAATATAAAAAAAATAAGTTTTTTTGTTCTGTTTTGTTTTTGTTTTTTTTTCTGGGGGATAAGTATAAATATACTACAACAAAAAAAATGAAGCTGTTACAGTAAACATGGCTGCAAATTCAAAAGCCTTGACCTCTCTATCAATGAACATCTACTTTATGAATTTTAAATTTAACTTTGTAAACAGAATAAACTCAAATTTCGTAACAAAAATAATAGTTTTTTAATTGCTTCATCATTCACTGCAGATGCACGATATCAAATTCAGGTCCGCTGTCCAAGGTGCTGAATCTGGGGCGTTCTTGTAAGATCTCTGACAATCAAACAAGACGGCAAAAATCTTACCAGCAGGACTGATATCCAATTGTGTGGCTGTTCAGTCTCATCATTACCTTGAAAGCCCTCTACAGATACCTTGTTGTTGCTAAGTTTCACAGACAGCAATGACAAGTTCCTTTTACTTTATTCAGTTCTTCCAATAATTAGAGTTAGTTAATTAGTTCAGTTTGTTCTGCTCATTGTCACAGCACATTTTCTTTTTTCTTGTTTTGTGTTGAACTAAGCTAAGAAAAGTTACAACAAGCTGACTGTACTTCATCCTTCAGTGCATAAATATCAAGCAATTTAACTGTTGTTTTTTTATTTGATGACTAAACTGATGCTGTCATTATTAACTGTTGTGGTATTGCATGTTTTTAATTCACAAAGCAGTTATCTGAATTCAGACTTCCAACTGAAGTGCCCCAAAAGACACAAAGACATGATACTGAAGGGACAAAATTAGAGACATGCCGGCTGCTTCACGTTCACATAAATCATTCTTTAAACATTTCCACTTCTTGTCTTTACGAATAACAGAAAACAGCCAAGCCAGCCTCTCTCCATCTCTGCTTCTCAGACTTTGCAGCAGCATGTGTGTGTGTGGACCATGAATAATGCAAACCTGTCAGCATTGTCTGCTCTGTATGCTTTGAATGGTTAGCCCAGTTTAAAAGTCAGCTTCGAGTAATCTATTATTTATTCTATTACTCTGTTATTGTCCTGAACTCTGCTGAATGCTTTTGTCGCATTTTCATGTAATGTTTTCTCAAAATATGCAGCCTTGTAAATATGCTAATGGTGACAGCTTGTGTTTTGCATTTTGACCCCTTTGCTGTGAATGCAAATAGCATTTGTGCTTTAGATCATCGCCGCATATGCAAATACAATTAAACCCGAATAACTGGAAATAACTCGTGACCACACATGGAGTCAGATTGTCTCTGTTATGTCTTTTCAATGTGACATGTTTAAAATGAAGCCTTTAAACGACCCTGTACTTGTCATCTATCCTGTAATCTACTAGCAAGCTAACATAATGACCCATTATGGCTACTCTGACTGTGTTCTGCATTTAGTCCTGGTAATTACATGCTATCTGTCTGCATTGTGATCAAATCCATGTTATTTTCACCATGGAAATTCGACTGTCTGCGATCATGCCAGCAATGTAACCTCATAGTGATTCCAGGCTTCACAACAGAGGAGCAGTCCATGGTGCAGTAGAATGGGGAGGAGAGTGGTCTGAAATATAAATACAGTATGATATCGCAGCGGTGGGATAACCTGGAAGGTTGGATTCCAGTTTTCTGTATCACCGCCTGCATTGGATTTGTGCAGGTGTTTATATAATAAATAATTCAGAGAATCAACGAATCATAAGGAAAAGTTTAAAGACAGAGTTTCAATGAATATAACAGGCAAATACCACCATCAGTGAAAAACCTGTAACTGAGAAGCTTTTGAATATACTTGATTTGTTGCCTTAATTTTTTTTACTCTATTTTATTAGTTTTATTTTTCACTTGGTTCAATAATTTATGATTATATTTAAACAAAGCAAATAGAACAGTAAGAGAAACAATAAAATTTGCAATTGTTTGCAAGACATTGTTGATGATCCCTCTCAAAAATTAGCTATTACAACACTAATGAAACAATATGTTTAGGATAACACATGACCACAACTGTGAGATTTCAAGTAAATATTACACTTTAAGCCATCAAAAAGTGTGCTGCCATTTTAGCAGTGGCGGGCCGTCAGGGCCTTCAAGGCCTTCTCTGCTGGCCTAAAAATATCTGAATCACAGACTGATGTTAAT
>JAPZDY010000005.1:1648030-1662984 GCA_029783645.1 Ctenochaetus hawaiiensis | reverse complement strand
TTTATAGCCATAAAATAGTTATTGAGGGGTGGATTGATTTAGACAGAGATCAACTGAAGGCCTAGGTGTAAAATGCATGGCCCGCCACTGCATTTTAGATATGACATTGTTCCTCTTCTTTTCTTTTTCATTATTATTGCCAAATTTGGCGAGGATAGAAACAATAAACTAAACCTTTCAGAGTTCTGTGCATATCGGAATGTTGCTAACATTAGTTAACAACACTATCAGCTGACGCCAGGCAGAGACTGCATTTTGTCCCTGTTGTTTCAATAAAAATTAACATAATAAATGACATCATTTATCTCAGCTTGGGTGATTTCTGCAACGAACAGCCGTCTGCTAAAAACACACAGCACATGTCATTGGAAAGCCACGGTAGCCAAAGTTGATGCTAGTTAGCATTAGTGATAGCTTAAAACTAAGCAGGGATGTGAGCAGCTGGTACATAAAAGGTCTGTGTTAGGCCTAAACATTTTTGGACCCATGACTGATGTTTTTATCATATTCCTGTCACAGGGGCAATGTTCCTATCTGCTCAAAGAGAGTCACACTCTGTACATAAAATGTCTGCAGTATATTCTGAAGTCATTCATCCTGTGGCACTCAGAAACTTTGAAAAAATGATTTTCCTGATCGTGACTCTGTACAACAAAGACTGCAGCCCTCGACATGAAGAGAACTCCACTGTGAAGTTTGCAGGCCAGATTGAAAACAATGAGTGTTCATATCGGGAACAATTCAATAATCTTGCAGAGAGCAAGACTGCAGAGAGAGCAACACGCTGCTCAACTTCAGCCAGTTTTATGATTTTTGAAACAGAGAGGACACACACCCCTGTCTACATCGATGAAGGTGAGGTGGAGCAGGTTTTAGTTCGTAGGAATAAACCTTGTGGAGAACCTGTCGGACATCATACATCTCCTTTTCTTATGGAAAAAACTGAGAATTTAAAAAAAAAAAAGCACAGTGAGACTCTAGACTGGGTGAGTGGGTGATAAAAACCACCAGAACATCATTGGTCTTCATTTATCGCACTTGATATCACTGAGGTGTTTAAACAAAGCCCAAAAAATATCAAGAGACAAAATCCACACAGGACATACCCTGTTTACTCTGCTGCCATCCTGCAAGAGATATCCATCACCATACCACCAGACTAAAGGACAGCATTTATGCTCCAACTGTGAGACTTCTAAATTTATATTTTGCACTAAAGCATATATAAAATAAACATGTAACCGGTTATAAAATGTTGTGTTTCAGTGCTGTTGGGACCCTCTCTGCCATGTCTGCCTGCGATATTGTTGCTGCTTTGTATGGCAGAAGGGTGAACAGCAGCATTGGCAGCATCTCGGCCGTGTGCCTGCCAGTGGTCCTCCTGCTTAAAAACCCTGATTAAGCTCAGTTTCTTGGTGCTTTTTTTTTTTCCCTGAGACACTCATTTGGTTTTTGGATGACATTTAGCTTGTTTTGCTGCACCCTAAAACGCTGCTTTCATGCACTTCTTAACACCTGCACTCACCTAGACTGCTGTTTGCATCAATTACACACGTCACCGTTAGATTTAGTTACTTCTTACTTCTTTCTCTTAAGAAAAATGTCTGAATAAACTCTGTAATGTGTGTCATGGCCTTGTTCCAGTTTGTTACAAGTGGCATAAAGAGAGTAGAAAATACCTTTAAGAGTCAACTCTCTGTTAAAAAAATGATTTAAAAAAAGTTTATTTATAGCTATTGATTGATTTACTGACCTCGCTCTCTTATGCTATAGTCTGTAAGTTAGTCCAGCCTCCTGACTGATGCCTTGTGGGTGTTAACCTCTTGACAAAGTCCATCTACTAACAGAATAATAGAGTTTAAAAACATAACCAGACTGTGTATATGGCCTTGAGTGAACATAGCAAACTATAGCTTGCTGTTTTAGCTATTTGCTATGTGCTAGCTTGTTTGCTAATGATCATACGGTCTCCTCCTAAGATTAATGAGACCTTTAAATTCCTTTAGAGTCAAAAATCTATTTGTTCCCCTTTACCTCACCTTGTGATTAAAGTGAAAATAGCATTGGTCAATATCAGTAATATTTCCATTAGCTCTGGATGCAGCTTTGGTATTACATTTTTCATTTTCGATCAGTGTAGCGTTCCTGAGGCTCATGGTCGGTGCCCTTGAAGAGGACTCTGGGCCCTGTTGAACCTGCACAAATGTGACTTGATCAGTCATCCAGGACCACTTGTGGAGAGTGGACATTAACTCAAATACTGTTAGAACAAATTGAGGTACTTTACTTGAGTGTTTATTTTCTGCTACTTTCTGAAAAAAAAAATATAGAACGGCCACAGCTTTATATTTTAACCTAAGGACCTCTGAGCTCATACTTTAGTAAAAGGTTGCTGAACTTCTCTTGCTGTTGCGTCTGAAAGAGATAATTTTCCGACTCTCTGTGCCCCGTGTGCTCTCTGCAGCCAGAACTCACAGCCTGTTGTCTCTCACAGGGAAGCTGACCTTATTCTACTTTTCTCAGCCCTTTGACATTAGGCAAGACAAAGAGAGGCCGCTATATTTATTTATTTATACAGTGCATTTGGAGCACAGAGGCAATTCAAGGTGCTTTATGTGGGCGAGGAAAAAGAATTTTAATGACGTTCAACATAATAAGAAACAAAAAGAGCAAAAGAAATTTAAGGCAAAATAAAACGAGATTGTTGTCATTTGATAAAATAAATTGAACTGAAATCAAAATTACATGCATAAGCTCAAATAAAATACAAATAAAGGAGATTTAAAGACCAGAAGCTTGATTTGTAGCAGTTTTTTACACACAAAACAGGGCCTGGAAAAGGCGTACACCACTTCACAAGTTGAAATCTTTCAAAACAAACTCAGTGGAGGAGTGTGTGCACCTGTTTGTGACAGCTGGTGTGAATGAGCATTATGGAGACAGCGGACGGGGATGAATCAGAGGTTGAGGTGGTCAGTTAAAGTCAGATTTTGTTATGATGACTGTAAGGCGGGTTGGCACGGTGGAACAGCGGTGAGACACTGTCGCCTCACAGCAAGAGGGTTCTGGGTTTGAACCACATCCAGTCGGTTTGGCTCTTTCTGTGCTGGCTGCATGTTCGTCGTGTGTCTGTGTGGTTTCCTCCCAGGAAATGGACAAACTCTAGTTACCTGTAGGTAAATTTGAGCGTAAACTGTTGTTTGTCTCCAAGTGTCAGCCCTGTAATGAACTGGAGACCCATCCTGTGTATTCCCCTCCTATAAAAGAAATATATAAGCCAAGCACATACAATTTCCTGTGTTGCTAAAAGGGAAATGTGCTCTCATGTGCACAGAGTTTACTGGAGACGGTCATGTGGCTGCAAACACACTCTGTCTTCGCCTGTAGTCCCTGTTGCATCTTCACTTCTGCACATATAAATTGTGTAATCCAGGAAATAAAGTCAGTGACATCTCTTGCACTTTAATTACACTCCCTATTCGCACTGTGAGTCTCAATCACAATGCAGACCCAGTTCACCATGACTATTCTACCCTATCATTCTTCCATTTTTTAAATGATATCCCAGGTTGGGAATAGCACTGATTGTCGCAGTCATTTTGGCATGGCATAAGGCAATCAGTCTGATTGCTGTAAACATATGAATACTGCAGGGACACTAGTGTGTAATGCTGCATGATGGATGCACTGACACTGCTATAGGACTCCATGAATGGAAGAATTAGGAGGAAATGAGTGTTCAGGGACCACAAAGATTTCCTGGCCTATGATGACTACTGTCTAATAAGCCGATTTTTATTCCCCAGAGCCCGTCTCTTGGATTTATGTGCTCAATGGGCCCAACATCAGACAAACCAACCTAATGGAATCACAACATCCCAGTAAAAAAACAAGTACCAACCAATTGTGGCTTCCTGCAGCCAGCTGTAGTTGCCAGCTAGACTAAGCACAGGTGAGTTAGCACAGATATGTGTTTATATGATTAACACTTTATTATGTTTACTCATTTGTCAAACATTCTTTTTGGGAGTAATATTATTCTTTTAAATCCTGTCTAAGATCTGGGATGCTGAAGGGGTCTCTATTAAAATAATGGCTGTCATTTTGGATGGGAAAATGAAAATAAATACATATATAAAATAAATATATCAAGTTACCCTACATGCTGGGAGAACAAGGACAAAAAGAAAAACATATTGCAACCTTTTTTTTTTCTGTTTCTTACATATAATCAGCACAATTGACTGCACTCATATTGCTGTTAGGCTGCTTCTTTACATTAAAAGCATGATTTTTCAATAAGGGAATCAATGTATGTATAAATGTATAAATAATTACTTTCCATTATAACCTGCAGGCAAAAGTGGCTATCCCCTCAGGCACGAGCTCCTCACCCAGTGTTCAAACCTGCGGAGTGTGGAGAAATTTTATTCGATGGTGTCCAAGTTTTTGCACCTTGATAAGTCTACTAGTTGAACATCAAAACCACAAGTCAACACTGTTACAGACTGATTATTCATCTACGGTCTGAACAAAACAAAGAAAAGCTACTTTAAATGCTTTACCTGCCAGAGTTGTGCACTTTCTTTTAAAAAAGGCTGCCAGATTATTAGGTTGAATGCTGTTTTGCACAACTTTGGCCTCCCATCACACCTGCATGAACATCCGCAGCCTCCTGCCTGTCAGAAAGACGATCAACTAGGAAAAAAATGATAAGAGAGAATGTTATCTGGCTTTTGTAAAATGACAGCAGGCACCTTTTTCTCTCAAATTCTTTTGTAGTTGTTAAATTTCACACATTATGACTCTAATTTGTATCAGTTTGTCATGACATTAATTGAGCTGCTGGTGTCTCTTTGTGTCTTTAAGACAAAAAACATAAAAAAAAGTGTGGCTCCTGTTACACTTTTTTTCCCCAAGTCTTCTTCGTGTGATTAACACCTTCCAAAAACTCTTGGTGTGCATCACTCTTACATCATTAGACGTTTTCAGTCGAGAACCTGCTTCCAAAAGGCACAATACACATGAGATGCACTGATGCTGGAGACAGCCAGATGCTCTGCAGCTACAGTCTCCTCGCCAGGAATCTCCTCCCAGGAAATATCCTCCCTGGGAATCACCTCCTCACCTAGCTTTTTAATAGACTCTGAGCGGAAACAACAACACATTAACTCACAGGTTTTTTTTTTTCACACGTCTCCATGTTTCCTTGTTAATACAGCCAATAAAGGAAATCTAAAAAAAAAGTGTCTCTCCTGCTGCATCTGTGGTCCCAGCCACGTCACTCTCACTTGTTTTCCTCTGTGTGGAGGCAATTTTGTTTCTTCCAGTGGTTTCTGCTCCGGTGTGCCCTCATCCCCATCGGTAGCAGACATGTTCTGATACCGGGATGCATTACCTTTATTTTTTGTTTTTTCGGGGGGCCTTCACTTTTAGATTTGACCGCTTTTTCTTATTTGAGGTACTGTCCTGTTTGATGAACTCACTGCATTACCCACAGCGACGATACGTTTCCACTGGCTGCATTTTTCTTTTGTTTGTGACCTCAATGCTGTGGCCACCAAACAATATGTGCTTTCTAACCTCCATCTCACCTACAAGCACCTCGCTTTTTTCTGTCAAAACAGTTCATTTTTTGGGGGGCTTCCTCTCTGTTGTTATCCTGATTCACTGTAAACAAGAGCAGGTCAAAACCTCATAGATGGTTGGGCCATGTTTGGTCAAGGTGTGAAAATGGGACAAATTTCTCACTGGGGTAGTCAGTAATAGAGTCTACAATTTGAATTCCTGGATTTTAAATGCTCATCTGCAATTTTCAGTTCTGATCATGGAAATATTTTTTGTTTTACTGATCTGACAGATGATATGATATTGTTTAGCCATGCTGTTGCTTGGCCAGGCAAAGAATCACTGATTAGCAGCAATGGAAGTCAAAGGATGTAGGACCTTTCTGGGATAAAAGACATCTGTAATCTTCTGTTGAAATGTTTTTTTTTTCTGTCCAGAAAGAAAAATCTTGACATTGCGATCTGTCTCTCTGCAATCTCTGTCTATCCTCATCCTCTCTATGCATGTGTCTTCCTTTTCGCATTGACCACAACTATATGAAAAAACTTTTCTGCAGCCAGGAAAGTTGCATAAACAGAGTATTTATTCTGATTCTCAGACTTCAGACACAATCATCAGCTCATAATCTTTGAATTATTTAACAAAAAAGTCAGCATAAGTTCATTCACACCATGAGGCTATCAGCTGAGTAAATGGATATAAATCAAACAATTAAGATGTGTTGGCAAGGGGAGTCATTTTGGGGCTTTTGTTGCACTCAGAAATTTTATCCACCACATTTTCCAGGTGTTTCTTTGACAATTTAAGCTTAAGGGGAAAAGAAAGTTGTTTTTGGTCCGTGTGCATCAAGTGCTGTGTAATTACACAGTTCGCCCACTATGTATAATTGGCTTCAAAGCCTGATGCACTTCCTTGGGGCTTGTTGTCAACACAGTTTTTATAAATTAGATGTTTTTGTCTGTGTGTGTGTGTATGTGTGTGTGTGCAAGCTTTTTTGCATTTGTTCTCAATATGGATCCTGTGCGCTGCTTTATAAAACAGGCCCCGGACCAGTTACAGTTCAGTACTGAGCCGTATGTTGCCCCAAATGCAACACATGAAATAAAAGTGAAACCAGTCAAACAAAAGCAGAAGAGAAGAGCAGATCATCACTAAAACATCAAGTCCTGCGGAAAACTGCTGGAAAACTTTGTCTACCTTGAATTTAGAAATTCAGCTCTTGTGGTTGAGCCTTTAGTACAAAACATGCTCAAATATGGAGCCCAATCTGGTACCACCTGAGGTACATGCCCGGTTTAATAAAAACCTAAGAAGTTACAAGCAAAAAGTGATTTTACTGTCCTCTTTGGTTAAAGTTTTCAGTCCTGTTTCACAAGATTATTGTGGTCGGCTGTGGTCAGAGGTGTGCTTTATTATATTTTTAGAAACACCCAAAGTTTGGAGTCAAATTTAACACACTGTGGTGTATTTATACAGCAGACTGGGGAGTTTAACTACAGCCAAAAAACTCAACAAAATTATTAGGGGCCATTAAGTAACTCTTTAAGGATTAAAAAAGGTTGCAGTGAGAAACGTTTGATCACTTGAATAGTCAGTGGTTTCACTAACTACGCTGCTGTGTTTTGTGTTTTGCTATTAGGAGTCTGGATGTTATTATCCAGGAAAATGTACCTGCGAAGCTCCATAACAGTTTCATGAGGGAGAGAAAAAAAAAACTTTAATGGGAATGAACAGCAAAACAAAAATAACAAGGGTAGAGTAAACTTACTCCTAATGATTTTGCTCTGCAATTTGCAATGTGCCGACGAACGCAGAGAGGAACGCTGTCAGCAATCAGTCACGGATATGAACAATGTGTTTTCTAGATAATTCTTTGCTTATTTCATGTAACAGAAACTTAGTTTGTTTACAAGAAAAGTGCACAGGGCTCCACTTTTTCAATTCAGTAAAGTGAACAACAAAAGGTCAATTTCAGGGATATGTTTGAATTTAGAAAGAAAATAACTTTGTGTTTACTGTTTCATGTTGACGAAGTAGATAAAATAGATAAAGATGTTGTGTCCTTTCCTTGATTTTTTATGGTATTGTTTGTTTTTTTTTAATTCATACTTTTCTTCACAATGCACATGTGCTGAAATTGACTGTGGCAAGCACCTTATGATATTGTGTAAAGCAAAAAGTGCAATACTTTTACACATTTTAATGATTTCTCAGGAGATTTTTTTTTCTAGGAGACATTATTCCTTATTTCACCAATTTTGATAAACAGCCTACGTACTGTTCATACAGGCATTATTGGATTTGAAATATTGGCCAGGCATTGTACTCATAAATAGAAAATCTCAGCTCCCACGTTTATAAAGTTACACATTACATTTCACATTGAGGGAAAAGATTTATTTACCTGTATGTCGCTTTTGTTTGTGTCATGTCTGCAGTGGCATTTAGTTTTGTATTTACTTTCTTGCAAAACGGGCTTTTTCCCAGAAGACGTCTTCCTCCTTCAATAATCCTTCAACAGTCAACAACTACCTAAAGTAATTTACATAATCCCTTCTAGTGTGGATCTGCATGTGATCATGTCGCCGCCTTTTTGAGAGAGCTGTTGCTGTTAGGAGAGCATCAAAGACATAAGTGAAACCTATTTTCCTCATCACTTGATAGGACCAGAACAGAGGAAATGTCCCTGACCCCGAGACAGTCAGGAGGACAACGCACCAGCAGATGCTCGTGAGTCATTTATCTCACTTGCACTTTAACACTGAAGCTGTTATTGTCTGGCTTCTGCACAGAACAGCTCAAGCCTCTCACATCAAAGCAGCTGCACCAAACAACTCGTAAATGGAGCCATTTTAAAAGCAGAGTATGATTTATGAATGTTGATCTGCCTGGAGTATGGAGAAAGGTTCAGGCCTTCAAATGTCTGCAATGGAAAGAACCCATGAAGAGGAAGAGAGAAAGAGGAGCCAAAGTGATGAGATAAATTACATTCAATCAAAATAATCTCTTTGATTTTTTATTTCTAATATAATTAATTACAACTGTTATAAGTAAGGTCATTCTGCGACCATTGAAACTGTCAAACTCTATTTTCTCACTGACGTTAATGTCATCACAGTAAGCTGGTTTATTTCTAGTTTCAATGCTTTACTACAGACGTGCCATTGACATGAATGACACACACTCTCACTCTCAGCTTCTCACATGTGAGGTTTGATCAGGGTCAGTTCAGTGTTATATTTTTAAAAAGAGGATTTTCCTCTGTGCATCTTTCCACCAGAAATCCTCACTGACTCATGTTTAATATATTACACTATAATATTATACATACGTGTGTGAGAGTGCGTGCATACAGTCAATGGTGTATACATACATATATTAAGTGAATTATTTTGACAGCCATAATTCTCATTCAAGCCTCACATAGAGAGGCCATAGAGAGGCTACTATATCATAATGTGCCTTTGACATGTTTGAAAACATTAATTTGAAAGCAGTCATGACGGGATTTTTTGAGTCATTTTATAGTTATGAAGACAGTACATTTATTATATGTGCAAATACAAACTCGGCAGAAAAAACATATGCAACTGTGGCTTAAAGTGGACAGGAGATACAGTTTAACTCAACAGTTGTACACATGGTTTCATCAGCAATTTTTTTAATTTGCCAACACATATCTTTGTACCTAGTTGTCAACTATTACCTTGTAAGTACTGTAAAGTGATATTGAAGTACAATTAAATTGCACTTTGGCTCATAAAGTAACTCAACAGGTAAGTCAAATACTCAATTTAAGGGAAAAAAAATGTCCAAAAAATTTTTTATAGTTAACATAAAACTTCACAATACATTGCATCCCTATGTACTGTTTTAATCAAAAATGTGACTCACATTATATGATTTTTTGTGCCCATTTGGTTTAACTCATATACATTTAATAAAAAAGATGTTTAGAGCAGCATTCAGGCCAACTCACTAACATAATATATTTTCAAGTTTACAGACACAAGCTGTAAGAAAACCTTTTCAGCCTGTACAAAACAGGGTTGCAAAATGACTGTGAGTGTACAGTTCTTTGTGCAACACACACTCTCAGAACATTTACACACAGTAGGATAGGATAAAAAAAAAGAAAATAGAAAACAGTTTATAGCAGTTATACAGTTTTTATACCTAAGAAATCATCGTGTAGTGCTCTTTTCGAACTTGCATCTGGTGGATTGTAAACAGAAGCGATAAGAAAGTTGACATCTACACATCCGCACATTAAAAGATTGACAGCTGAGAAATCTGCTCATCAACTTTGCCTCATTTACACACAGAGCTCTGCAGCTCTTAACAGATATGTCTTCAATAGCTGTTTCAAGTCTATTGGTGAGCGTTTACCATTAATATTATCCTTGGTTCTTAAATGTCAGGTATCTTTGTGTACTTTCTCCCAAGCAAAAGAAAGACTAAACAGATAAATAACTGAATAGGCTACGGTATGTTTGCTCACAGGCCTAATGTGTTGGAAAATATAGAACTTAATTAATTTATTCACAGCAAACCCTGGCAGAAAGAAACTAAACATAACAAAATAATAAAACAAACTTCAAACATAAAAACAAAAAAAAGGATGATATCAAACAGTGTCGGGACATCAGTCATACAGTGGTCAGCAGCAAAGAGTTAAGGTCAACAGGCAATTTAAGGGTGAATGGGGGGTGTGCCATTTCCAGTGTAAGTAAAATGACCTGAACGCATCCCCCCTGTTAACCTGCCATCACTGCTCTTTACTCCCCAACAGCAGGGAGAGTGGAGGGGCAGAGGGGTTGTTGGATGAATATATTAGTCTATTCTGCCTGATTTACTGACTTTTTATCTGACTAAGGTTTGTTGAGTTTGAAAATGACCCTGACTGTGACTCTGACATATCAGTAACCCAACTGTGTTGTGGATTAGGGAACAAATGGCTCTGTCCGTGGTGCTGAAGTTACAGAAAGACTTCCGTTGTTCTTTCCTCCCTCAGTTTTGAGCTTCTGTCAGTTTTTTTCTGTTCATCTTGGATCTATGATACACTCTTAACTATATTAAAAAATACTCTTTCTATACCTTTATACTCTAAAGACTAGTTTCACCTTTAGGCTCAAAGTGACCTGCACTAATTGACAGTGGAAAAAGCAAAAAGGATCCTAAAGACACATCGCTGCTGACAGTGTTGCTATAATTTTGTAAAAATTTTGTGATCACTCAATGAAATCTTTGCTACTGAAAGTTCAGTTTCAGACAAAGTCGCCACTGAAATAACATTTATTAGTAATGACAAGACAACAAATATAGTTTTATTAAAAAGCTACATTTGTATTAAGCTAGGTTGGAATTTAATCCATTTCCCTATTACAAATGAGCAAATCACTGACTACTGAACACTTTGGCAAGTATAAGTATGTTTTAATTTAATCTTAGAAAATAAGTTAAGTCCCAGATGATACACTGTGTACATCAATCGATTCTTCCATAGTGATAGTATCAGCAACACAAGCTGAGATCTTTGCTGTTCTACTGGAGACCAAGTCTGTGAAGCTCTCTGGTCAGGTCATCGTTACGACCATTTACAGTCATAAAGATTAAGACTTTCAAACTTTTATCCAGATAAATGAAACCCATTTCACTGCATCCATCAAATCTGTGGAGAAAACTTTGAAACACTTGAAGGGCACTTGCAGGGATGAAAATTATGCAGAACTGAACTGGCTGAAAGCATAAAGGAACTGAGCCCTAATAACTGCCGTGCCAGTGACCTTCTAAAGAAGTTATTTAGTTTAGCTCCACTTCTTAAAAAAAGCCCACAGAGCCTGTTAGGTCTCAGATAGAAAAGAGGGAGCAGAAGAACGATTAAAATCTCAGGTCAGGAAAGATCTAGTGCAAAGATTTCTAAATTACTATTATTATTAGCTGTTGTTATTGTTAATTTTGTTGTCGAAAAATGTCTTTATTTTAAATCATTGTCACTGATCCTAATTTAAATGTGTGAGGCCTCCTCGGTGCCCTCCAGCTGCCTTTAGCTGCCTGGAAGCTGTCTCCTTATGAGCCATCTGTCAGTATGTGACTAAAGCTGCAGGCCTGATACTCCTGTTAACTTTATGGTATAATAATAGGGTACAAAAAAAGCTTAAGGTCATTAGAATGATTTGTAACTTTCTTGCCTGATATCCCGAGGGACGGCGAGGTCTGTCTGTAGGTTGGTCCAAGACATTTAGTGAGACGGAAATCTCTCATCAGTTACAGGAAGGATCGGCCATCAGTTTTGTGCAGACACTCACATGGGCTTAATATTCACACACACACAACTGGGGGGGGACGTGTCCCTCTCAATTTGCAAAATGCTATTTCTGTTCCTGAATCTTTATTTGAATCTCTTCAAACATCGTTCTCTTACTCAGTTTTGACATTTGCACCCGTTCATCTGCAAAGTGTAGGTAGGTGTGAGTGGGCAGATGGTTTTATATATACATATGTGTGTGTGTCAGAACGATGCATTTGTGTTGTTCATCCACAGAGAAAAAGGGAGGAACAGCTTTACAACGCAACCTAAAAACAAACTAACAAAAACAAACATAATTAACTTCTTAATTTTTATCATGCTGTCATTAAGCACGACTGCTCTGCACTTAAGGTTTTTACAGCCTCTGTAACGCTAATTCATCAAACTTGCCACTAAACTATTATCACCATCGTATAAAGCAATCATAAATGTCCAAGGGATTATCAGTAATTATTCTACAAACCTTGCAGTGAAACAGACTTTAAAAAAAAAGGCTTTGCAATTCTGGATCAAATGAAAAAAAAACATTATCAAAGATGATTCCTCAAATGTGATTGAACAGAATTATTAAATTCACTGCCAGTTAATATATTTAAATGAAATTTATAAATGTGCCTCTGAGAAACATTTACTAAATGCTGTTTTAGACTGTAAATGACACACTCATTAAAACTGTCTTCTAATGAGGCAGTGTCTTGGTCTCAAGACCTGCCCTCACTGTTAGGTCACCATAATTCCAATGGAAGAGAGATGAAACTGATAAAATACGTTGTTGAAATTGTCATTGAACTCACCTTTAATTATCACTACTCAGTTTGAGCCTCAGGAGCAGAAGCCAGTGCCTTGCAGACTTTTTTGGTGATGGTGTTCGCCTTTTTTTCCGTTCGGTTTCCAGACCACAGTAGGAAAACAGTGGGGAGATATTTGTTTTCCTCCTTGGTCAAAATTGATCTTGCTGTGGGAGTTAACCCCCCTCCTATTTTCCAACAGTTGGGAAACAACAGATGGAAGCTTCTGAGGCTGTAGCCTTTTTTTTCTTTACTGATGAACTGTAAGCTGCACTGTACATTCATTTACTGCTTACTTTGCCTTTGTTCCACTTACAGTCACTAAACACAACACTACGTGATCCTTTAAAAAGCTGTGCTCCTTTTACAATACTGGATTGTCTAGTGATTATTATTATTATTATTATTATTATTATTATTATTATTATTATTATTATTATTATTATTATTATTATTATTATTATCAGTAGTCGTAGTAGTATAACTACCCATGAGTCCTTAGATATTTGTTTTGTGTAATTACAGTCAAGAAAAAGTGTCCATTTGATCTCTAGTCTGTGATCATTGAGAGAATAATCAATAATCAATGCAAATCATGGCCAGAAACCAAAAATATATGATGTTAGATGCAACTTTAAGAATGAAATTGTGATGCATGTAATAACAGAGCACACAGAACAACACTGTGGCAAATCCATTCATTTTTCTGCTCCCAGATAACCTCAGTAGTTTCGTACTGTATTGTTACCCAGAAGGATTCATTTCTTTGATGTTGTTGAATTCATATTTTAAATCTGCTGCAGTGTTTGACATAATAATCTGAAAGTGGAACGAACTGAACCAACAAGTTGTGCTCCCTGTAGAAAAAAAAAAAAAAAAAAAAAAGACAGGAGAAAAACTCGAGTTATGTCTTTAACGGAAAACATTAAAAAGCATCATGTTGAATAGCAGCCACTCAGGTCAGCCTGACATTTTTTTTTTCTTTCCTTGGATGAATTTTCTGAGTGCAGTAGGAGAGCGTGAAAAGACCTTTTGTTTGAGAGACCATGTTCAATAACGTCGTTACTTTTTCCGTGCAAATAGCTGACATTAACAGGATGTCAAATCAGGCCCTTGCAGTACCATCAGTTCAGGTTGAGTGTTCATACTTGACTATCAAATAGAGCTAAGTGAACCTTGTCGAAGCATTGGTCTTTTAACTTCCTGCAAAGAGATGAGACTGAACTCTCCCGGGAGTTCAAATGCTCCTCCTTTACAGTATTTATCAGTGTCACATGGAGTCACTGTTTACGGTTTGAACTTTGATTAAAATAACACTTTTATAAGCAAGTTTGGGAAAAAATCTAGGTTTCAAATTTCAATAGAGTTATGGCATTTTTTAAAAGATAAGACTGAGCACTGTTTTTTCATGTTCTCGGGGACCATATCTGTGCTTTCAACACTGTTTCTAAGAGGAACCTGCTGCTTGAATGTGGTTACCACAGATTTACAGAAACTTTGGATAAGTTCTTCAAAAGCCGGAAACTGAAGAGGGACCGTGCAAATCTGTCATGTCAGCACGGAGCACAGCGCAGAGCTCGACTCATACAGCGCGTGCTTCAAACACAATCACATCCACGGCCGTATTTATTATTTATATACTTGAGTCCTCTTGGGCCACTCAAGCTATGTTGTAGAAAAACCACTTCATATCTTATTGAGTCCTGAGAGCAACACGTCATTACACTGACGCTGACCTTGTTGTGTTATTCCAACAGAAATATGGACACGAGAGCTGTGTAACACTGAACAGATATCATGAGCACAGAAATGACGATGCTGTTTGCAGCGTGACAAATGTGCTGTAATCTAAAAAACAGACCCAGTCCATAAAAAATCTAAATCAGAATCGATTTCTGCTCGGTGTGGAAATCGACATGCCTTTTTTTGATTGGGTTGGTTTGGTCTCCCTCTATGCATTTTTGGTTTCAGACACATTTATTAATCACTGACTGACTTTTTGCAAAGTATTGTAAATCAAATCCACTTCATGCAAACCACAAAAAGATATAGACTATATATCTTCATATAGACTATAGACTATGTAGACTATTTATACGTATATAGACTATAGACTATATACATCCCTTTGAGTTTCATGTTTTAAAACTGAAGATCCGGGATGAAAGGTTTCCATGCTGAATGACACTTATCCATGTGTGTCTGTGCTCGTTAATAAAGCTTTGTTTGTTTGTTTTTAAACCTCTAGAACTGTGATTTTAACTGTGGTGTATCAAGTGAACATAATA
>JAPZDY010000005.1:1629165-1647236 GCA_029783645.1 Ctenochaetus hawaiiensis | reverse complement strand
TATCTACATACTTCCACAACCCTTCACCCATAATGCATACTGTGTATGCTTGCATACAGATTACCTTCAGCTAACGGCGTATATAATGTTACTTTTTTCTTTGCTATCTTTATTTTTAAATTGCTGTTGTCCTTCTGTCATCTGTATCTGAGCTGCGGTAACGCACAAATTTCCCCAATGTGGGGTCAATAAAGTTTTATCTTATCTTATCTTATCTTATCTTATCTTATCTTATCTTATTAAAATTTTGAAGTTTAACTTACTAGCAAGCTTTTCAAGTGAGGAAATGACAAAGTAATGCATGAGTAATGCATGAATGCATGAGCAATTTGTTTGTTTTCAGAAACCAACTTATTCCCAGTTTAAGTTTGCATATTGTTGTGAATTTTTAACTATAACTAAAGTATGTATAAGTATGTAGATAATAACTAATATTTTTAACTATAACTAAACAAACCTCAAAAAAATGCCAGGTTGATGTTGAGGTTGTTATTTTCCATTTTTGATGGCAGTTTCAGCTGAGATGAGTCCGCCAGAGGGCAGACGCCAGAAAAAGTTAGATTAGCTGAAGAAGAATCCTAGAGTACACAGTCACATGAGAGGAGGTTACTGCAGACGAGCACAAACAGCAACCAGACCATAGGATGACGGACTCTGAGAGATAACTATCATCCCCAAAGTATTTTGGGTTAGTTTCTGTCTGCATGAATCTGTTAGCCTAAATGAACTGGAAGAGACGCGAGCTCAGTGCACGGTTGTTAAAATCAAAAGAGGACAGAGAAATGCCATGGCAATTTTCTGTCAGATTGCCAGGCAGAGAAGACTGTCCAGAGCTAGATAAAAGGCTTATCTTGAACTGTATAATTTTCCCACTGTCCCCTGACAGTCTGCAAAGGACTTTAGTTTTTCCTCTTCTCACTTACTTTGTGTGAAAAATGTGTGTGCCAGTGGAGTGTAATCCTGTGGTATTTATGTCGCTGGGCTGTGAGTTTCTGTAATACAAGTGTTATGGCAGGTCCTGTGTACATTATGTGCGTATGTTTAAAAAACGCCTTTAGAGAAGAAAATGCTTCAGATAATGGATCCAGTGCTTAAATGTGTTATTCTCAATCATTTTCCAGCAAAAACAACCCGTTGTGTTTAATGTCACATGTTTATTTTTTTTCACACCGGCTGGCTCGCAACAGGAAACGTGCCATTTGTGTGATACTTCAGTTTATGACCACATACTTGCTAAAGGATACGGTAAAAGGACTGCATTTATCTCTCGCTTTTCAAAACCTTTGACTAATTAAAGCTTTAAAGCACAAGTCACTTCAAAGTGAAAACCATAAGGAATTCGCACACACATTCTCACACCGGTGGAGCAGCCACTGGTAACAGTTCAGGATTCAGCATCTTGCTAAAGGACACTTCAACACAGCTTTCTGATAAGAAGATGATCTCCACCTCCTGAGCGACATCTGCTCCAAAAACCAAAGAGAGTCTCATTAACTTCATACATACATTGTGTTTATTTCTAATTAGCAAATATTAGCATGCTAACACACTAAATAAGACTTATTACAAGCCAAGGTTTGTCTTACAGAGTCAGTTGCTGAAGACTTTCAGATCAGTTACACAATGTGGTCGAGGTTTTGAGATGAACTTTAGAGGATGAACACGATCTATTTTCAGAAGTTAAAAGGGTTTCAGCTGTTTTTCAAATTTAAAGGAAGAAAACATGAAGTAAACAAGCCGTCACTCCGAAATTATACTTTTCCTTTGGGACTATTACTGAAGATCAGGGTAAAACAGTCAGTGTTGTTAGTTATCAAATGTAAGAATGATGTTTGATTACAGCTCTTTGAGAATATGAATGTAGAAGTTTAAAAACAGATCACTGATTTCTCTGAATATACCCAAAACATGATAATTCAACAAAGAATAAAGCTCACAAAATAAAAGTTAGTAAGCCGCCCGTGGCACCAAGTGTTTCTCCGAGAAATTAGTGTCATATTCAAATAATTTTCGAAAGTAAATATGTCTTGAGAGAAAAAGTAACAGTGCACAGAGGGAGTCAGTGTAATGAGTAAATGTTTTGAATTAACGTTGCACACTCGCTGTCCACACAGAACATATCAAAATTACTCCAACAGACGACATTTTTCATGTTTTTTTTAAGCCTAACTACATGCCGGATGCAGGCTGAACCGAGCCAGCGTTGCAAAAAGTCCTGCTTTTTTACTGTACGCCCATCATCATCCATCCCTTGTGTGGTACGAGAACACAGACTTGAAAAAGCCTTTGAGCATAATCCAGGCGGCAATTATGTTTCCTTTAAATGTATTCTCCCGGCAAATTAGTGCAAACATAATCTCATGGAGACAGGGCGAGAGCATGAGGCGGACTGTTGTGGCAGCACACTGAGGTCGAGGCTGGATGCTCTGATAGAGAAGCGACAGCACCTTAAAAAAAATATCTGCCAAAAGGAAAGTAAAGTTTTTGCTTTGAGTGAAAAAAAAAAAAAAGTGGCAAAATGTTGTGAATTGGGGGGTGTGTGGGGGGGTTGAGCAGTCTACTTTAATTGCATAAACCTTGGCCTTTCTCCAGGGGCCTCCCTTCACTTTATAAATCATATGAATGTCTGTTTTATACCACAGCACTGCAGTCATTGGTCATTTCTGCTGCAGATCTTCAATCCTCAGTCCTCCAATATTACTTTCCTCTCCACCTAATAATTCATAACTTCCATCAATCATGCAGACCGATAATCTTGCACTCTCGATCGATTCGGAGGATGCTACTGAATAATAATCACAGAGCGAGTTGCACTGAGTTGTACACAAAGTTGAAGTTGTTGCGCAGGAGTTTGATTAATAAAAGTAAAGTAGCACGTTGAGCGAAGCCATTCTTTGTTAGAAAAGTGGCAGTGACGGCTATTAGTCCAGTGCTTGGAGGTTGGCATTGGTCAGCGGAATGGATGGGATGTCTCCTTTAATCAGAGGACTCCTCACATGCCTTTCAGTGGTTGCCAGATCAATTTCACAGCTTTCTTAAGACAAATTTCTCAGCCTATTTCTCTAAAGATGAAAACGCACTTAATCCACAGATTCGGGACAGGATTAAACTAGGTTTCAGGACGTCAGTTTGTAAAATGAGTGATGACAAAAAACGTCTAATCGGCTCTGTAAACATGTCTGGACCAACAGAATGTCAGCCACATAATGAAAACAACGAGTCTTATTTCCAGGTAGGTTAAATTCAAGGCCTGTAAGTATACAGGCTGATGTGTTTGGATGAAAGCTATAAATCTCTGTGCTGGAACATTTATCTTTCCATGATCCATCTGACCAGGTGAAACTGAATCCTCTAAATGAAGAGATATGAGGGGGCTGAGTAAAAACTGACCTTCACAGGCCACACCGCCAACTGGCGCTTTCTCTCTTTTTCTCTTCTCCCTTGAGAACACAACCAAAGTGTTCAGGGATACCCTTGAAAAGCTGAATTTGTAGCGAGGAATGACCGTTACTTATGTGCAAACAGGAGAAAGCCTTTACTCATGCCGCAACACATCGTCAGATAACAAGGTGAATGCAACAGTAATTGAATGCATTGCTCAGCTCGCTAATAAGCAATCTCATATGTTGTGTTGAGAGCACATACCATAACGGAAATCTCAGCCTCTTACGAAGCATCATGCTATTTTCCATTTACAGTAGTTTGTGGGTGCATTCTCTCTAGAGTACCCTTTCTAGAGCATGGTAAATTGGCTTCACAAACCTTTGATTAGACATCCCCCCCACACTTCCATTATGCTTGCTGTCTATGAGTGATTGCCCGCATGCTGAGATGAAAGACTAGTGCGGGGACTGAGGCGATGAGGCGAATGGGACACGATAATGAAATGAAATGAGGCGTGAACATTGTCTGTTGCTGTTATCACTTAAGAACATAGAGAAAGGGTAAAGGGACCTGCGAGATCTTGGTTGCTGCCTAATTCTTTACTACCTTAATGGGCCTTTCTGCTATCTACCGCTGCTGGAAAGTTCATCTGCATGCTGAATACATTTCAGCATATTCTGATTCAGAGTCTCTGGAGAGAGAAAAACCAAAAGAGGAAAATAATTTGTCTAGTCTCAGTCCTGTGTGTATCGAAATGCATGAGCATAGTTAGCGCTGCATAAATTTGAATATCAAATGTTGGGATTTGCTTGCTTTGTGTTATTTCACAGGGTCAGGGCAGTCAAGTCACATTTCAGGTTCACACTTCACTGGACGGAGGACCAGAGCAACCTTCTGCTATTTACTTCTGAGTGTACTGCACTTTTATTTTTAGTTTTTTTTTTTACAATTATAGCTTAAATCATACCTCTGAAAACAAGCCCAAGAGTCTGTGATTTAGAGGTGATTTTGCATTTAAGAATACTCAAACACTCACTGCATGTGCTGTATACTTGAAAGAGGCTCTAAAGTGTTTGCAGCTCCCTCCTCGGTGGAGAACACGACAGAATAAAATGACGGGTATTTACAGTGTTTACTGCGGATTCCACTGGCACTGATGCAGGCAATGGTACATGTTTATTGATAAGGCAAAGTGGACTTCACTGCACCCAAGTTACGGATGAGGCGTCTGACTGAGTGTAAAAAAAGGAGAAAAGGAGAGTTTGGGAGCCTGTAATTCATTTTTGTTTAATTTACTTGTTTATTCTGGTAATTATGTAAATGTAATGGAAGTTGCACTTCATTGTAATGGAGCAGACAGTGTATTATCCAACTATGTGGTTTAAAATGAACTTGAATGTTTGTGGATTGGCCATGTAAGGAATAAATGATCTATAATAATATGATCAAAGCACTTCATTTTTATTTCTGACCATCCAAGTTATATCTGATTGTTTAACCATGCTAGTGGACATTCGGTGCCTCAGTAATGTAAAAAATGTGACAGTAAATATATTACTGTCCTTTGTTTTTCTTGAGCAACGGATCATAATGTGATAGCTTTTTAGGAACTACAGTAATGTCCTGTCTATGGAGGATGTGACTAGGAAGTCACAGGAAGTATGAATTTGTCACATGTACAGTCAGTTATGCTGATGGCCTCAACTTGAGCCTTATTTATTTTTAAAGACAATATTTGTTTTCTTAATCACAAACTGGCAAAATTGATAGTTTCCCTAACTAGGTATTAGCTGTTCCTATTCACAATATACTCAAGGATGTGTGGACAGCTATGACAGGATTGTTTTGATCATTTTTTTCTATATTTAGAAAATTCTTTCCATATATAGAAAACTAATTCCCACTAGACATCTCTTGAATTAACTGAAACCTGAATTTGCGTTACATATTTCATGCTAATGTAGAAGCAGTAAATATGCCAGCCATCAACTATCAGAAAATCTTATAGCATGGCACCATTACAGAGCAGCAATGTTTCCGTTTGACAGTGAGATCCAAAAAAAAGAAACCAAAAGACCCCAGAGATATTTACCTGAAAAAAGAAATCTTCTGTGAGCAACCAGAAAGCAAGACTGAGCTTAATGACATCTTTATGATAACAAGTTTAGCTTTTAAAAAACTGTATTCTACTCAAATGCAAACAAGAGTCAGAAATCAAATTTTCACCTAAATAAATCCTTTTGAGTCCTTAATATCGAGCTTTCTTTTAAAAAACTTAACTGTCAGTGAGATGAGATTCACTCTTTTCTCTCTTTTGACAGAGTCACAATCCTGCCTCTCTGAAATAAGTTATATGTGAATGTGTGAATTTAAAATTGGTGTAAATTGCCTTTCACAAACGCTGAAATAGCTGAAGAGCAGCTTTAATTGTCCTGTACATAATGGACTAGAGCCGTGTGATTTAAACACACCCATGCTGCAGGCCCATATATTGCACACTGTAGCGTAATTACATTCACCCTGATTGAAGTAGAAGGTTGATAAAGTCAAACTATAAAGACTTTGGTCCTTGGTCAGTGTAAAAAAAGGACCGCTGAGCTTCTCCCAGCCTTTCAGCTTTAATGAGAACTCAGTACTGCCTTTGACTCATTTTCAATGTGATTAGCTGACAATTTGAAGCCTGTATTGAAATTGCAGAGGAGTCTTGGTATAATGCCAGCAGAACCACAGGCCAGCATCAATTAAGAGAGCTTATAGGGGGTGGGAGCGGAGGGCCTTAATGTCTGTACAGAAGTGTTAATGTCCATTGTAACTGTAAAAAAACTGAATACTGAATACTAAGAGTCAGTGTCATTTACAGGATATCAATATTTATTTACATGTACTTTAAATTAATTTCAGTTTAAATGCACATTATGTAACAATTTATGCATCAATGACAGTACAGTTGCTTAAAATTCTCATAACATAAATGTGGGTAAAACATGTCTTTAAATCTGCTCCAAACCATTTGATGTATTTCCATAAGAAGTGCAGTGTTTATAATGTGCTGGTCTCATGTGGTCTAGTGGTTGATCCCTGGTTCTCACCCTGGAGGGTTGGGTTTAACACACAGCATGGGGGCAGTTTCATGTTTGTCAGTCAGCATTCATTACACTGCCATACACTCTTGTACTCCCATAAGTTTAAAATAGACATCAACCATGCTGCTACAGTGCTAATTTGACCTCTGCAAAGGAACTTTGCTGCAATTGGTGCCAAAATGTACATAAAGCACCTCTAATGTTGGAACAAGAAATTAAACAGCAGCATATTGAGACCCCACTTCTTCATCCTTTTTATGTTTTCAGTGGGTAAATATGTGTGAACATGTTTTGAAGAGGGCTTCAATAAAAGTGGGATTCAGAGGCTCTCATGGGATGCAACACAAATCAAGTGGGCTGCATATATTTCCTATAATGCAGACACCAGCAGGCTGTCAACATCATCACTGCAGGATGAAATATGAGAATATCAGCAACTGTCATCATTGACCTTGAAGTTACTGTATTATCTTTAATATTTTCATTACACCAGTGCCTATTTTTGATATTATTCATGGTCAGCATGTTTTTGTGATTTCCCTTAAAAGTTCAAGTGTGGAGGATTTAGTGAAATCTAGTGGTAAGGTTGCAGATTGCATCCAGCTATGTACTGCTCACTGCTCATCCTCTATAAGAAAGCCTACGTTAGCTATGTGAAGGTCCTCTCTAGAGCCAGTGTTTGTGTTTTGGTCCATTCTGGGCTACTACATGGCAGTGTAACATATGTGGAAGAGCGCATCCTGCCTCTGTTAATATAAATGGCTCTTTCTGAGATAATGAAAAACAACAACTCATGTTTTCAGGTAATTACAGACTCAGAAAACCCCATGCCAGTATTATCTGCCATTCTGTAAGGTGGACGTCTGCACTCTAATGAATGCATCTTAACCTGTTTTTTTTAGCACACAGCGGACTTTTAAAAAAGTTTAGGTGCACCCTGTTTTCCATATTGATGCATAATCTCTTAAATTACTATATGTGAACTTTTGTTTTATTGAGGACTTACTGTGGATTTAATTATATCCCTAATGCAGGTCTGTTGATGTGGCTGATCTGCTTTATTCTACGTGTGATCCATGCAGTGATTTATGGTGTCACCTTCCTATTTAAATAATAGCACATTGAAAAATGCAATACCACCTTACCATAAGTATTATAATTTAGTCCTTGAATAATTTCCCATGATAATCGGTGGTGCAGTGATCCTGGTGTGATTTGTTACCTGCTAACATGATCACTAGAGTTGACAAAGCGTGAATGAATTAAAGAAAGAGGCTGCTGCTTCAGTCCACTGCAAACACACCAAGTAATTTCAATGAATAAAACAAAGACTATAGGAAGAAGTTGAAATACACAAATGAAATAGTTGTATTTATGTGTCGTGTCTTTACCCTGAGCTGTATGAATGAGACAAAACAGATAAAGTTGCCATTTTAAAGTGACCTTATTCAATAAGCTGCTTTCAGTTGTGGTGAGGTTACGCTGGCAAGACAACACCAGGCCACATCCCATGGTAGCACATGTAGATTGGATGATATTATTCATTTTGAATAAAGTTAATAACATTATTATATCCTTAATTTTCCTATCCCAACTATTAGCCATTGTTAGCATGGAACCACTAGATTTAATGAGGTTTCTTAACTTTGCTTTCCATTTTTTTAAATGATTAAAAAGTGTTAGTGGTGCAATTTGAAATTCTGGGTAAAGAAAGATGATTTTTAAGTTTCACTGGCTCAAGCTACCAACCCAAAGCAATATTTTTTGGTGACAAGCACACAATCAACAGAATCACTTCCCCTCTTAAAAGGCCATGAAGTACGGTTCAGCTGACTTGCTTGCTCACTTGTTTTTCATGCAAAGCTGTAAGGGTTGTGATTCGACTCTGGCTGGAGCAATGTTTTCAAATGTGTACTTGGCATTGATGAGAGAGTTGGATAATAATGAATGTGAAGGGTCATAACACTGAATGGAAACCCAAATTTTAATTAACTACCCGCTTCATGCTGGCAAAGGAAACTTTCTTTTGTAACTTTGCTTGCATTGTCTTCTTAGATGCATTTATGTGACAGTCAGTCAAAATAAATAGAGGCCAAAGTCCAGGTTACTATTTGTGCTTTTCTGGTAGCAATAGTTAATGTATGAGAAAATAAAGATGCAGGTAATAAATTGCTAATAATGATACTATACCTCTTGTCAGTCATAGAGAACAAATGACAAAATTCCATTTAAAATTAAATCTAATTGTGATTTTACAACAGAGAATTAGAGAAGATGTGAGGAAAGATCCCTAGATAATCAAAAGAAATGTCCTGGATATGTAGTTCTTTAAACTTCCATGACTGGCTGGGTAATAAGACAACACTGTATTAAACATTTAGGCAAGTAACCACAGCTGAAATCTTAACGTTCTCTCCGTCCCCTGTGGAAACTTAGCTGTCTTTAATCCATTTATCCAGAGCCCGAATTCAAATGTCAGACAGATGACAAGACCACAAATGACTGTAAAAGAACATCAGGACATGTTGTCATAAATCTATAGGGCCATCAGACAGGCAGCATCAGTCACCGGCTACCTAATATAAACAGTGCCGGATTGAATACTGTATGAGCGCAGCTCTGCTACTGATATGTCACTTGGGGTTCTCAAGTGGGCACCTCTTGTCATAAATGTCTCACTAAATTAGGTCACTAAGCTCAACAGGGGTTTCTGGCAATAGACAGAAGGGTAAGATAACAATTTTAGCCCAAGAGAATTTCAAACTCTTTTCAGTCACAGCGTGCATACTAATAGCAAATTACAATATGCCAACATCCTCAAACATGCCAAAGCTAACGAGTCACCATGAAAGCAGCCCTTACAGCATGCCCATGAGAAAAGACTTGAATCTGATTGGCTGACAGGTGTCCGTTAAACCTGTCAGGACATCTTAAGTATGTTTTTTGAAACTCAGTCTCACTCTGCTGACCATGCTGCATCCCTCCTCAGAAGTAGGTTAGACTCCAGCAGAGCAGGGTCACATGAAATTGAATGGTGTAACATGATATCTTCCTCTAGTTTGGACTCTGTGATTTTCCAGTCCCTCAAAGGTCAGCGTCCCCAAGGTGATTTTAAATTGGTCAGCAGCAGCACAGTGTCTTTTCCGCTGACATATTCATTAATTTATAACGTCTGATGTGGTCATGAATTAATAAATATATTAACTATTCAGAAATATACCTTTATTGAGCAATTGTACAGGAGTTGTTAGGTAAATTCAGAAACAGCACAAGTTTGCATGCCCATTAAAACTTAAATTTTAATGTCAGCTCCACATGGAACTTGCTCAACTGCAGCAGAAGATCATGGATATTCCATTGAAATTAACTGACTTTGGCTCAAAACCATAACTTTCATATCATTGCAGCTCCAGCTGTAGAATAGGAGGTGCCTCTTCCCATATCTGACCATTACCTAATGTTTACGATATCCATGAATTTTTCAGGTAAGTAATTGCGAAACATTCCCAGTGGATAATGATGAGGACGATGTGCTGGTGTGCAGGTGCTGAGTCGAGGGAAAGTTCTACATTAGACCAAATTCAGTCCCTTCCACTTTGTGTCAAGCACTTCCTCAATGGACAGCAGCTGAGTATGAATGGTCAACAGGCTGAAACTCATCTTTTGAAAGAGGGATAGAAAATAATGACAGATTTTTTGGCAGACTTTTGCAACAGAATAAATGCACTTCCATTTCCAGTTTGGTCCATATTCATGAGGCAGCAGGCATTCCCATTAAAAGTGTTCCTGACAGGGTTCTCTAGGATGTTCACTAACTATGAGACACCGTGTTTTTGAATAGAGGCAGGTAGGTTTAGTCAGGGGGCAGGAGGGGTGGATTTTTAAGGAAGAACACTTTCAGGATAAGGTTTTTAGTCATATCTGAGAATGGTCACTGACTGTTCCCCATGTATCTGTTTTGTTTCTGTTGATTTGAAGTGGCCAATAAAAAAAAACAGAACATGGATATAAAGTCATACTGCTGTGAATTGGGACAGCACTTGACTCATTGCAATTTCTGGTTTCTAAATCCAAAACAGCTTCACTAGATATATTTTTATTATCTGTATAGAGTGTAAAATAGATAAAATGGTAGAAAAATTTCTGTCCTGGTCGATAATGTCAATGCTATCCAATGTTATCAGTCCACAAAATTGGTAAACCGGCCCGGTAGGTTGATGTTAATGATGCTCCACTATCTCTGCTGAAGTTTACATGTGCAGAATATTTTTCAGCATTTTTTTTTTTACATTGCAGTTGCCAAATGCCCAAAATCCCCCCCTTTTGAAGGAAGGGGGAGGGTTAAACAGTTGCTTGACAGAGTAAATTGGGACAGCAGTGCATTCCCTGTGAACATTCAATCAGAAAAGGAAGGGGTTGAATATGAAGTAAAAAATTGGATGCAGCAACTGAGGAAAGAAGCCTTATCCTTGGGAGCAGACACTGATTACAGTGTAGGATGTTAGTCTTATACAAGGGGAGTTAAGGATTGGAGGTGAGCAGTGCAGCTCGTACAGTGGAAGAGTTAGTCAGAACAGACTCTGCTCTAATCTTATCAGAAAGGACTTGCACTTTCAAATGGAGTTGTGCTGACTGCAACATGATCTGAGAGAGCGTAGACGAAAGAGACTGTGTTAATTCAAGAAAGCAGGGCAACAAAGTGTAACTGTCAGTCGTGCATCCATCTGTTACATTCGTGTAAATCCTGTTCACCAATGAGCACTACTGACTCAGTTAACCAAAGCTTATTTTTTTTGGCTTGTCTGATCCAAACAAAACAAACTGAGCATTGCAGTCGTCTCACAAAGTGACTGCCAGTGACAAATGGTGCTTGAAGCACATGATTAAAACCAGTATCCTCTTTTTCATATTCCTGTTGCTAAATAATCTATTGATCAACCCTCTGCAGTTGCTGCTTAACTGATGATGCTCAAGGAAGCACTTAAAGCATCGAGACTGATTTCAGAATTCCCTTGTTGGAGAAAATAGAGCAATTCATCCTGACACATGCTAAATTGGCTTTTCTCCATTTCGTATGTGCTGCATCCCCAAAACAATACAATTGATTAATTGTGTAATTACAGCCACTTTTATCTTGCTGCAGCAACTCTGCTTAAAGCTTCCTGAGGCTGTTCCATGAATAGCAGACCTCAACCTTTAAAACCTAATCTTTTAGTACTTTATAGAGATTTCAGCACAGGCTCGAGTACCGTGGCTCCACACATTATATGCAGGAGGAGATTTGTCAGATTTACTGCTTCATAAGTCACTCGTGAAATCATAAAAATGACATACTGTAGCTATATCTATTATAAGTATGCTTGCAGTCACACATCACAAGAATTTCAAAGACGAAAACACAGCATGTTCACACAGATCTCATCACAACCATTGATAATTAATCAGAAGAAAGCAGTTTGAAGAAATGTGAAGGCGTTCAAATTGAGGTCAGAAGGGACTCACAATAAAGAACAAGAAGGCCAATAGAAAAAATAGAGCACACCTCTTTTTTCTTTTTTTTTTTTTTAAACGTGAATCGCGAAAGCTACTTTACATTTAAAGCTTTCTGGCTAGTTTTACGTTTGCTCTCCCACCATGTTTAATCTCTGGCTCAGGGGAGAGAATCGACACTCTTCCTTGCCCAGACATGATGAATGCAATCAGCCTCGATCATCAATCAGTCACACTGCCTCCTGTGAAAAAAAGGAGGAAAATAAGCTGCAGCCGGCAGATGATAGAGAAACAATGACACAAATACCAAACATGTGTTCCAGTTCATGAAACACCAAGAAGTTACCCAACATTGTGTGCTTTAAAAAAAAAAAAGTAATTAAATCATCAAGGTCATCCCCACAAATCAAACATTTAGCTGTGAATGAGGAAATACATCAATGAGACTTCTCTCTTTTCAATCATGTCACAAGGCTTCGTTTTGAGTCAAAGTGACATGACAACCAGAACTGTGATTCATTTTCAAAAAAATAAGCTTTAAATGGCATTGTGTTATCAGAACTCTGAGTACAATCAACAAAGTATACACAGACAATGTGATACACA
Source organism: Ctenochaetus hawaiiensis (assembly GCA_029783645.1). Taxonomy (NCBI): domain Eukaryota; kingdom Metazoa; phylum Chordata; class Actinopteri; order Acanthuriformes; family Acanthuridae; genus Ctenochaetus; species Ctenochaetus hawaiiensis. Next base: position 1,634,673 of record JAPZDY010000005.1, on the reverse strand, counting down.
GACTACAAAGACAATGTGTTGGCAAAAATCTCCTCATCAAAGCCAGCAGAATGAAAAAAAGACAACACAATACATCAAATTGAAAGTTCAAGCTCGCATTCATTTGCTGGTGTTAAATAAAAAATGAATATACAATAGATAAAGTATTTATGTTATTCCAGCTCAGTCAGAGTTTTAGAACACAAAACATATTCAGTACAGTAGATATTCCATATCTAATTTGTTGTTTTATATCAGGATTTTCATCCAAAGCACATGTACTGTATAATTCTCTCCTGATCAAAAAGCTTTGTGGGATAAATCCAACGTTGGAACAATCCCAGATAGCAAAATAAAGCTTCTGGCCCAATACGTTTGGGTCCTCGGGCCAAGTCTGGCCCATATAATTCCACATTTAGGCTCATTCCGGCTGTTATCCTCTAGTATTGGATGTCAGCCAGGAAGATTTTCTGTGTGCGAGCCAGAATTGTTCCAGATGTTGAAGCCGAATCTGACAGTCACGCAGTATGTGGGTCGGACTTGGGCCGCAGAGCTGGGCATCCAGTGAGCTGGCCAAAAACACAAATATGTGGCCCAAGTATTTGCCAGAGTAATTTGGTTATCTGGGATAGCTGTGATGTCGGTGACCTGGATATTTGTGTCGTCACACTCAATAAAATCCCTCCTTTCAGTGAGTGGAATAAAGAGTAGACCATATTCTTTTCTCTGTCTGTTGACGAGCTCCAAAGCCGCTGCTCCACAGTATAATGGAGCCTCAGAGAGTCTGAGTTTGGTGACTGTTGCCTCACTACATTTCCCAATCTTGTACTCACACAGTTTTCAGTCTCACAGCTCCATTTCTATGCTTCAGCTGTTAGAACAGACAGCAGCTAACCAGCCGGGTGTGTATATTTACTTACGTGGCGACTGTACATCAGGAGGTGGAGAAGGTTGTCCATTAGTCACAAGGTTGGTGGTTTGATCCCCTGCTTCTTCTGTCAGGATGGAGAAGCATCCTTAAACACAACATTGACCCCCAAATTGCTATAAGTGGCCAGGTGGGCGCCTGTCAATTTCAGCTACAGGTGTGTGAGTGTGTGGGTCAGTGTGAAGGAAAAGCACTGCTACAAACAAATGAAGGCCTAAAAACTAAGACACAAAAATGACTTTAAAAGGCCCTGGCTTGAAATAAAGCACCAGTGCAACACTGAGTTGACTTTACATAGCACTTGTGGGCAGAAAATCTGAATCATCCGTCAAAACATCCGTCCAATTTTGTTCAGCGTGATATCTCAGTGCCTCAGGAAAACTTTTTTCAAACATGGCCTAAACTTCCATTTGGAGAACTCAAGATTCACAATTTTTTGTGATAACTCCAAAAAATGCTAAATATGATTATATCGCCATCATAATGCTCTGCAAAAACACTTTTCTGGTCATTTTTTGACCCCATAAACCCTTAACTCGGGAACAGACAGGACCATTGTGAGCATATTTGACACTTAATGCTGAAATGGTCAAAGTAATCTTGGATGTTCACCTTGAAACTGTGATCATAGTTTATATCTTCCTTGCAGGTGGAAGATGTGCATGAAGCAAAAATGTTTTAGAACTTGTAACTTCTTTGCAGCAACATTCACATTTGAAGTCCACAAGCTCATTAGTTTTGCTGATAATAAGCTGCAGGTGATTCTTGTTGCACGATGTGTCCTCTATAGCTCTCTGAAAAAAAAGTCTTTAAATCAAGACACCATGTTTCTCACTGGCACTTTTAAATATGAGTCATACATGGTACAGAAGATTAATAATATATAGTTAATGGCATAATGAGGTAGGAGACGAGTTATATAATTCCTGTTACATGCACATTACACGTATGTGCAGGAAGTGTAAAGAAAAGCATGTTTTGAGTGAGGCTCTCTGGGTTAAACTGCACTCTTTGATTATGCAGAAAAGTCAACAGTTAATAACACTGGTGGTATTTCTATTCTGGGTAATTAAAAACTGCGAGTCAGCACTGACTGAGGAAATAGACAACATCAGCCTTTGTGCAGTCATCTGCCATGTCAGCCTCAAGGGCTCAAGGTCAACGAGGACACGCCGGCAACACAAAGGAAGGACGCCCCCACTCACAGCACGGCGAAGAGCCAGGCTGCCTGATTAAAACATAACAGAGAGGAAAGACTGCACTGAGGCTGATGTGTTCATTTCCGAAAACAGTGTACACAAATTTTTAATTAACAGAAACTGAGATTTTTCGAACACAAAAACTAATAACCTTGAATGTTCTGCATATTTACTTCAGACCTCCAGACCTTATCAACCAATGCTCATAATGAAAATCCACATTTTGAAACAAAATGTAGCTATGACAACAATTTGGAGCTGACACTGAGTAAAACATGAATAAATAAATATATAAATAAATAAAGGTGATCATTCGCAAATCAATTTAACAAATAGATTTTTGAAAACTGTAGAAAAAGCATATATTAAATGTTTGACTACATGAACTTTATTGATTTTTTTGTAAATATTTCTTTTTCTGAATTTGACGCCAACGTGTTCCAGACAAGTTGGAAAAGGAAAAAACAAGAGACTGGGAGAGTTGTGAAATGCTCCATAAACACCTGTTTGAAACAAACCACAGGTAAACAGCTTCACAGGTAACATGGGATCATCAGGAATCATGACTGGGTATCAAAAATGCGTCCTCAGAAGACAACAAGGAAAGACGGAGTGAGGCTCATCACTTTGTGGAATAAATGATTGTAAAAAAGATACAAACCATCATCTTTTTGGGATTGGGGTCTCTATTAAAAGCCCTCAAAGTCTCCACAACATATGACTGTGAGTCTTGAGACGAATATGAACTGCAACTTAACTTGGTTAACTTGAGCCATAAAAAGACAGTCATTCTAGCTTGTAGCTAAATGCTGTGTTATTTTTGTTGTTACAGTAATTCATCATAATTACAACATGACTTAATACAGCTGCAAATGAATACAATCTGCTCCAGCTCTTTAACGTCCCTCTATTTGTTCTTTTATGAGGCTTTTTCTTCTGCAGTTTTGAACTTTGTGTACAGTTTGAAGATAAAACCTGAGCTTTTCTATTCAACACTGGGTCAAAATAAGTTTTGGTTAAAAGACACTGGCGCTCAAATGAAAAAAGCCAACTGGTTGGTCATGTTTTGTCCAGGTTAAATAGACCAGTTGGGTAAAATTTGGACCCGTTGGTTTCTGTTTCATCATTTATGGGCTCCTGCATATCTCTATATCATCAGCTTTTAAAGTATTTAAATTCAAACTAGAAACATATACAAAAATACCTTTATATATCCAATATCAAGGCTACAATGAGCCTAAGTTTTTTTTACAAAGTAGATTTTCTTTTACATGTTCAATGAGTAAAGGCCATCAGAAAACAGCCTGGGAGATTGATGTGAAATACCTTTACTGAATACAGATGAACTTCAGTGAGAGTTCATCTGTTCTCTCAAGTTTGCCAGCTTTAAAGGTCAGCAGCTCCCGAGCTTCTTCTTCTACTCTGATTCCACTATCAGAGCTGAGGGCCATTTCTTTACATAACAGACAGCTGTAGGACACTCACAGCACTGCCACTTGGACCTGAACTCCGATAAACCAGATGATGGATAGCGGTGTCAGTCAGGCATGAATGGGCCCCCAGGATGCACCTCTGTGCACATCTACGGCGAGCCGAGACACTGACATCAGCATCTATACGCCACGCCATCCTTCTCTCCTGGCGTAGCACAATGCCTCAAGTCGCCGTTTTTACATCCAGCATGCATGTATTATTCAAGCCGGATCATGCCTCACATCTTGCTGACAAAAAGTTTAAACATAATGTCATCATGCCTCTTATTTAATTTCTAAAGCTACAGTAGAGATGAATAATCACTACTACAAAAAAAAAAAAAAAAAAAAGTGGGTGTTTAAATCACCGGACTTGGTCTCTCGCTGCAACAGCCACCAGGCCTGTGGATGAAAATAAATCTGCCAACTGCTGTGGGAAAAAAAGCAGAGCTATCCTCTCCACTTAAGTGTAAGGCTGGAAGTGGGCTGTTCCTGCTACAAGTACAGTATGTGCTGCTCAACAGATTCGAGCTCTGTTAGGTGTACTTTTTTTTTTTTTTTTAAACTGAACTTGACTGTAAAAAACATAATTACAGTTTGTCATATTTGTGGTTCCCGGTGCAATTCGGCTTCCTGTTTTCATTTTTTTTACAACTTGTTCTAAGAAATAGAAAGGTGGAGACGTGCTGGTTTCTACTGAGGAAACACTCACACTTTCTTGCTTGATGGCTTGATGCAACCTGCCACGTTTTTTTTTTTTTTTTTGCCTCTCAAGCAACAGAAAAACAGCAAAGTCAGTCAGGTCCATCCATCACATCTGCTCCACACTTTTAAGATGTCAAGATGGCTCGACAACAACTGGTTATATTATGAAAGTTGCAGTCAATATTTGTGGTCCCCAGACAGATCACTCCTCTCCTCCTGGAGAGCCCGTGACCTTTCCTCCGTCTCAGAGTTTTTTACTCCCAGTCGAGAAATATTTAAATCAAACGGGCAGATTTCAAGAAAACTGACTGAGCATATTAAAGCTTCTCAGAGGATGAACCTTTATCATTTTGAGCTTTAATGCCAAACTCAGACCAAAATCTCGACTTTTCCTTACCTTTCCTTTATCACCATCAAAACAAACTCTGAAAGAGACACGGGTGGATGCTGGATGGGGTTTGATCTGAAGAGATGTGGTAACTTGACAGCAAAAATAAACCAACATGTTTGTTCTCTAAACTGAAAGCATATTTCTCTGCTGCTTAGAGCACTGGAGCTGCACTCAACAACAACAACAACAGAGGAAGTTGATCTTCTCCTTCAAAACCTGCTCCACATACTTACAGACACCACCTTGTGGTGGAAGAATAAGAGTTCTGCTGTTTTCCTCAGACTTTGTATCATGACAAGCTGCTGAAACAGCAGTCTGACCATCTTTCCAGACACAGTTTTACCCCTGAAAATATGTCTGTTTTTTTTTTTTTTTTTCAGCTCTGACAACCTGACAGCTTCATTGCAGTTTTTCCTCAGACTTGCATGCCTGTAGTGTGCTGGTATACTTTTTATTTTAAATAATAGTGCACCATTTGATAGTTTATTACCATATCATCATAATTGAATGGGATGTGTTTATTGTCTGTGTTCACAGTTTCGTGAGTAACCCCGACTGAAGAGTATTTAAGATAATATGTATATTCAGATGATGTTGACTCAAGGACAGAATTTAATCATGTAATGTTATTTAACGAGCTCTTCATGCTCTACACTTACAAACAGCACATAGTGACTGTGACAGCAATGTAAATGCTGTTTTTTTTTCAATGTTATAAATCACTTTTGATGCCATTTTTAGAAATAAAAACATTTTTCTAAAAACTCTTAAAAATCTTTCTTTTTTATAGTACTAACTGGCTTGATTTAATTGTAAAATCAAGGCTAGACAATA
>JAPZDY010000005.1:1600667-1627081 GCA_029783645.1 Ctenochaetus hawaiiensis | reverse complement strand
ATCAAGGCTTGACAATAATATTTTTCGAGATATTTTTCTTTAAGATCTATTTAACCTGGTCTATTATAGCTTAAATGTGTGATTTTTGATGTGTCACTTCTTAGCTGTTGTTGTGTGAAACCATTTATCTTGTCTGGACAGCCTCTTTTGACCACCAACTGATTGAAAAACCAACGGCACTGGGTGAGATCCTCAATCTTTAAAAGAAAAAGTACAATTCCGGTTTTGGCAGTGAGTCTGTTTTCATCTGCCAAATTGTCACTTACAAAAATCCCTTTTCCTCTTTCCCTCTCACAGTACTTTTTCTGGTGTTTAATTGGAAATACTGACATTTTGAAAGAAACGGCTTAACGATGGAAATGGCTGGCTGCTAAACATTCAGATATGTCAAATAAAGCAGCAAAGAGAATTTCTTTCAAAGGACTGGCTAAATGAAGCGGCAGGAAAACATTGCCAATTGTGGAAACTAGGGCAGAACTTATTGAGCCTCAGAACTTCAAGCTCTGATAAAAGGTTTCCAAATGACTTGGTTTGTTTTGCTGCATTCTGTCTGTGAAATTAACTTGTGATTATAGTGTCATCCAATTACCCAAGAAGTTTACAAGCGGTGCATCCCAGCATATTATAATTTAATTGGACTTTAATAAAGACCAGTGGCTGTTTGGGTGCCACCTCTGAGCTGACCGTTATGTGATGTCAGCTCAGCAGCAGCGTCCCCAGAGAGACATTATAATTAATTTACTACGGCTTCGGCAAAAAAAAAAATTAATAAATAAAAAAGGGTTATGAACAGATCCCTGGGGAGCAGTGGCTCAAAGTGCTTCTTTAGCTCTTCAAACCTCTGTGAGGCCATATCACTGCAGTTTGTCTTTGCCATGGAGCTGGACATGGTTTAGACTGGGGTTGGCCCTTTGGGGGCAGATAATCGTCCCCTCTGATATCATACCAAATGCAGCTGGAGCCGGTCACTGGATGATATTTAGTCCCTCTACTCTCTGTTATATTTTCTATCTTGTTTTTTCGCTTGTTCCCCACTGGCAAAGACAGATGGTGAAACAGAAACTGGCAGCTTTTAGCCTGAATAGAGATTGTGTAAATGCTGAAATGACACCTCGCATTAGCTTGTGTTAGAAGAATTTGTTAGGTCCACACAACAATCCCAGTGTGTTTTTACGGCAGCCCATTTCACACCTCACAGTGTGCTTTCAGCACCAGTGCAGAAAATAGCGTGCCCATGCTGGAGCAAAGCTAAAAGTAAGCTCATGGTTGGTCTGTGGATGGGCATGTCTCGTCCAACTGCACGCTCATCCAGAGACTGAAAAATGTGTCTTTCTTCCCTGCTGCATAGCTACCATCTGCAATTAATATACATCTTTTTCATAACTGTAGCTGAGATCTTGACTCATCAAACCCCGACCATATGTTCACCGTATTTTTTCATAACCGCAGTCTTTCTTTGACTTTAATCATACTGCAGCTGCTATTCGTAGGTATCACAAAATTAACATAACCAGAGGTTTCACAAACCTTTAAATACAGCTTTATTGTCCAGTAATAGGGTCGACACAACGTGGGGGTCCAGCAAACCGATTTAAAAATGTGGCTATGAATCTATAAGCCTACAATCATGCAAACAGCCACATGAAGCACTGGGTGTTTAAAAACAGGAAGAGTTCAGCCTCTGGAGACCATGAATGTGCTGTTTGATGCAATGAAATCTTGTGATTCTTTTGCTTGTATGACACTGAAAACTTTGTACTGATTATGACACACTCACATCAATTTGGACACAGGAAACAAATGAATGGAAATGCAAAAGCTTTATTGACTTGAACATTTATCCCACTGAAATTTGTGGCCATATAAACAGCAGCTAAAAAGAGACTTGAGAAAAAGCTAAAGATGGGACAATAACATTGGAGTTGTTGATATGATGGAAGTGCAGAGTAGCATCATGGAAATCAAAGCAAACGATAGAAGATCCACAAAAATCCTGCAAACAAAAACCCAGTGACGTCACTGAATAATAACCCAGATATGGAACTATGTTTGGATGAAATCAAAGAAATAATTGTCCTCCTCATCAAACAAAAAGCTTCATCAGTAATAGTCCATTATCCATATTAGTATAAATTATGTGGACCTTTAATATTCAGAGGCACATTCGGTCAAGGAAGAGGTTTTTTTTAGCTAGTCGAGAATTCAAAGGGTCACCCAAATCATTTCTAATAATCCTTGGGGAACTGAAATTCATTGCAATTTGCCTGAGACTCATCCAATGTAGGTGCCTGCTACCTGAAGAACAATAACAGGATGAAAACGTTTCTGAAACAAAGCTTAACCATAACACCTTTTTTTGTTTTTTGGGGGGTTTTTTTTGCTACAGCAAAGGAAAAAATAAGAATGACTGAAGGGATGAGAGTGAGGATCAAAACAACTCTGGATCTTGTTTTTTGTAGAGCTTTCAAGTCTTTGAGCCACTGCGGGAAGAGGCAGCAATACTTTTGAGAGGTTGAAGACAGAGGAGACGTGCTATGTCAGGTTAAGATGTAGCTGACAGTGAGCAATACAACTTCAAACACGGCTTTGGACTGAAAAGGTCAAGTCACGATTGTGGGGGAACTCATTGAAACCAACAGGTGTGAGAAACCTCAGTGGCCCTGCATTGAGACTGTCCAGAGGTGAGAGATCATCAAAGGAGGAGCTGAGCTGACATAAACCCCCAGGAGACACTTTGAGGGTGAGAGGCACTAAGAAATGCGAATCATTCTCACCATATTGAAGGTTTTAAAAAAAGGTGTCATTTCCCATAATGACAAATTCAACTGAGATTTACATAAGCACAAACTCACATAAACCTTATGATAAAAAAAACAATGTCGCAGTCAAAAGAACTTTTTCCCTTAAATTGTTACTTTTTCAGGAAATAAAAAAAACTATGTCTTAGAGTAATAACACGGCTTCATTATTATTATTATTATTATTATTATTATTATCCTTATTATTATTGTTGTTGTTGTTGTTGTTGTTGTTGTTCTTCTTCTTCTTCTTATTATTATTATTATTATTACTATTATTATTATGAACACTGTGTGTGAAATCCACAAACACACCTACGGAGTATCTTAACAAATTTAAAAATAAAGTAAAACTGAAATGGAAATATGATGTTCCTGCCTGACAGTGAGGATACGTATTAAGGTTAGCAGGTTATGTCAACAAAGTAACAAAGAACCATTTCCTGACTGATGTGACAGCATGAAGATTTGCAAGTATATCTCACAGGTGATGTGTGTGTGTCTTAAAGCCGTCCTCAGGAGAGACAGATTTCTGTAGTGAAAGCTCAGCCTGACAGATTAAATTAAAAATAAATTTCTCAACCATATCAATCTAAATAAATAACAGAATAATTGATGTGACACATGAAGGTTTGGGCAATTAGACTCAATAAACACGTTGCATCTTTTGCAAATTGATAAAAAACGACAGGCTTCCTCAAAGTCACCGATGGTGGTGAAGTAAAAGGCAGTAGGTGGAAAATTGAACCTCTGAGCTGAATCTCAATCTGAAGATCATGGGGGTGATGGTGGGAGGAAGGGGCTGTGTGTTATAATAGGTCTGTGAGAAAGGATCACAAAGATATTTATAGAGCAGTACCCAACAACTGATTGGTTCAGGAACGTGAGAAAGAGGTTATTGGACAGATATGATGTGGGAGGCATTTGTGAGGGGGAGGAGCTCCACCAGCACCACGGGGAGGTGTAATAAAGAGACCAAGGGGAAGGAAGAAAGAAAAGAGAGAAATAAAATATGTGGTCTTTTAAACTTAATGTTTGCAAAAGCTTTTGACCTGTTTTTTAAGCAGATTTTTTGTTATCACTTATCACATTTGTTGCCAAAACATATTTGTATTTAAATTTGCATGCCAACAGTCTTTTCACAAGTGGCTCAGCTTAGTTATTTACAGAATAAAGAAGTTCAGTTTTTTACTGTTGGTGCTTTATAAGTACCTTCCACTGCAAAATTGTACATAATTTACACCGTGTACAATGTTGTTATGAACATGTGGAGGTGACTTTAGGTCAGAACAGAAGTAAAAATATAACACAGCTAAAAAAAAGCTATATAATTAAACACCTAAGAAGTATCTGAAAGTCAGATGTAACCAGACACACTCCTGACACTCTCCTGTAAAATCAATTAACGAGGTCATTTATAATTTAAAAGCATTGACCTGCAGCAGCAGCTTTGCTACTTAAAACTTGTTTTGCTTGAAGGCATCTACTGTTGAGTGACAAGTGATAAGGACTTTGTACAAAAGTGTTAAAAGCTTCGGTTACTGGTCTTTTGTTAATTAAAAATGGCACTATGAAACTTTTAATTGTTATGCACAACGTAGCTGATCCGGGAAAAGCCTATTGGAAATGTCCTCAGCTTAATTAAAACAGTTAACTTTCACAATGAGTGGTTCTCTAAGGTGTAGTGCAGAGAGTGAATGTCTCTGTGATGCATTCGGTGCACAAAGTCCTCGTATTTCACAGCTTTCTGATGGGATGAATGTTTCCGTTGTGTTTTTATTTCAAGATGTAGTGTTACCTTCTCTTGAGAATATTGCAACAGCCTACCTAATAGTGACTTAGTGGAGGAGAATGACAGCGGAGAGAACGTTTAGATATTTCAAGGTGATATGTTGAAGTGATGCCGTTCCCACATTGACACCAACATGTTGCTGCATGTTGCATATCACTTAAGTGATGCTGTGATATTGTGAGATGATGCAGAGGATATTTCCCCTTGTGCACTGCGCTGTCTGCTCAGGATGCACTTTGTTCATCTCTCCTCTAATCTGTAGATGATGAAACTCTGCTCAAGTGAAAAACACACCACAGTTCTGGTATATTGCTTGAAAAAATTTTTTTATACACCAAATTTTATTCTAGAGCAGAAAGTCAGAACTATGCTTCTCAGAAAACACACAATATGCCCCTGCGAATATCAGCAGTAAAGAGTTTTATGGGTAATCCAAGGTGGCAGAGCCAGGTCACTTGCACCCATCAAACAAATGAAAAAGCAAACGTTACCTAACAAATGGGAACAGATGCAGAAACAATCTGAGCATCTGCAGCCTGAAAAAAAAACACTATTGCATTAAAGTTATTATGAACATGTGGTTTACTTTTTGCTTTATTTTAACCTACAAGTAATTTCAAGTTTGGGAATACGTTTTGAATTGATCACATTCTGGAAAAATAATTCTGTTTTAAGGCAAAATGACTGAGTTTAGATTATTTCAGTATTTCAAATCAAGGTTATTCTATAACTCAGTTATTTAGCTGTAAACTTTCTACAGATGCAACATGTCAAGTCCTTATCAGTATAATTACTACTGCTACTACCACTACTTCTACTACCACCTCAGTATATAATGGATCTATTGGATATATATACATAATACAAATAACATGGCCAACAGTATATAGCACCAGATACACCTCCCATACTATAAGTGCTTGTTTAACAGCTCATTCCAAAACCCAGGAAATTCATCTGCAGCTACAACAGCCTTCTGGTTTCAGGCTTTTCACAAGATTTTGGAACCTGGCTGCAGGGATTTGCTCTCATTCAGCTACGAGAGCATTAGTGAGGTTGGGCACTGGTGTTGGCTGATAAGGCCGCGGCGTCAATGGGCTTTAGATCAGGGGCTCTTTAACTCTGCTGAAGTTCTCCTGCACCAAACTCGAAAATGGAAAAACCCATTCACGACCCTGCTATTTTGTTTACTGCCATGTGGAAACGGGGTGAAATCATTCCCAATCTGTGTGTCAGGCAGTGCATTGTTGTCGAATATATAACAGCACACTGTAGCATTAAGATTTCACTTAAGAGGAATAAAAGGTGCTAGTTCAAACTACAAACACAGCCTCACACCAAAATACACTGTATAAAAACTGAAAAATATACTTTATAAAAGACTAAATGAATTTTTGAATGTTCTCGCACGAATACTATATATGTTTAAATCTACATAGAGTATACAATGCTAGACATAGCTAAAAACAACAACCACTGCAATGCATTAATGGAATTGTCAGTGAGTGTAGTGTATTCATAGTTGCACAAGGGATGTTATGGGATCCACAGAGGCCCTGTCTCTGCTTGTGAGTGGATTTTCTGTGTGCTCCATTTTTGTGAGGATTGTTTATTGGCAACCCTCACCGTCTCAGCAGTTCCAGCTGTGATAGATGAGCCAGGTGGCACACTCCATCCTCCGGTTGAGGAAAGAGAGAGAGAGAATTGCTGCTCCATCATTTCTCATGACCTTACATGCCTGATTATGCTGCTGCAGATCCCTGCCAGCCATTTCTCTAACAAAGCAGCTTCATTTGCATAAACACACTTAATGATCACATTTTCTCATCAAGGTATGGTTAAGTGTTGGAGGGTTTTATATTCCGCAAAGCTGACTTGACTTGACCAATGGCCTTTAATTTTTTTTGTGTTTTTTGTTGTGCACTCAGTAGCTGAAGATGTGCGTCGAAACGCAAAACGCCAGCTACATGATGTGATTAAGATGAAGAACTTGAGAGAGGGCGTCTTGGATGACAAAGTGGTTGGGTTTTTGCCGATTCTTCCTCTGCTGCTGCTGACTGGCTGTCGGTTAAAGCCTGGCCTGTGAGATCAGATAACTGCAGGGAGGAGAGAGTCTGCCAATCAACAGCAGCCACAGACGCACTTTGTTCTGCAGAGCTGCGATACTATAGAGCTGGAGACAGTATGGAGAGGAGCAATGATCCCAATACACGGTGAACTTGCTCATTAAATGCATATTCTCACATTAGTTTTAAAGAATTTATAGCTCAGCAAGAGAATACTAGGCTGGCAAATTGCTAAAAGTGTGAATTACCTTCAGATAATCTAATAGCTCTGATAAAGCATTCTCATCCTTTCATCGTTAGCTATTAAAAGTGTTGCTGCAAGCAGACCCGTCTCTAAATACTTGTAATAAAAAACACTTACATTTTGCCACAGACAACACATTTTTAAACATCTGCAATGTTAGTTATAGTAAATGTGCTATAAACATATGAAACAGAGACAGTTTAATCAAAATATCAGCAAAATTTTCACCGTCCACATTTATTTGTTCTCACTTCAATTTGATGTGCAAACAAAAACTGACATTATAATATATAATAGTTGGAAATATTTGCCATCCTTTTTATATATACAATTGCACCTTGAGCTGCTGCATTTTATGATGGACTGCTTTTGGAAGGCTGCTACTGGCTAATGTGGTTTTCTTTTTTTAAGGCTATATTAACTTTGATTTTAATTTTAATGGCCAATAAGTTTAATCAGTAATTTTATTAGATTAGCATTTCATTATTTATTTCTACCAAAGTTACTGAGCACCGAGACCTGAGTTCCACATCTCGTTCCCTCATGTCCTTGATAATAAAGTATCTATCTATGTATCTTTCTACTTTTACAGAGAATTGAGACTCTAATTATATTAAAACACATTTCTTATTAATGGTGTTAATTGGTGTTTGGTTGGGTTAGAGTTTTCAATATATGTTTACTTCACATGTGCTGTTAGCTAAGCAAACACACAGTGCTAGCAAAAAATAAAAGTAACTTTAAAATGTACAAAAAAAAATCAGCCAAGCTTTGAGTGAAACAAAAAGGTTTTTACTACGTAATTTAGAAAACACATCCAGTTGCCTTTCCTGAATAAAGCTCATTAGGATTTACCTTGTGGATGGAAATTGAAAAATTAAACGGAAATAGATGTTTATGAAACAAAATCCAGTACAATCTTCACTAATAGAAAATACTATTTTTTAAATATGTAGGATGCTAATTAACTTTTTATATTTATGCTCAGGCATGCTAATGTTAAGATTTAAACTAAAAGCAGGTCAGAACACATTTCCTTCCTTCTTATTGACCCCAAACCAGGATATTTATGAAGCTGTTATGACTGAAGTTCAGGGGCCAGAGCATGTTTTTCTCTCATTTTCTCTTAACACCAATTAGTTGAGCTTTATTGATTCAACTACCTGTGCCTCAGTAGTTCAGTCACCCACTCAGACATATATAGGTGCTGTAATCCTCCCCTTCTCTCCAGTTTGTCTCAGCCTCCCTCACCCAACTTAAAAGAGGCAGCACATGGATCAGTAATCAGCACTGCTGCTTCACAGCAAGAGAAGTGTTAATTTAAGCCCTGGCTGTCCTCCGGCCATCACAGGTCGTCCCATGTTTGCATATTCTCCCAGAGTCTGCGTTGGTCCTGGCAGGTGCTCCGGTTTCCTCCCACCATCAAAGACGAGTGTAAAGGTTTATAGTTCACATAAGTTATTCTTCCTCCTCTTCCATTACAGAAACAACGGGGGATGATGAAGCCTGAAGCTCATCAAGACATGCCTCCACCCTGAGTCTGGACCCCCAGGTTTTTAAACGCTGCAGGTCATTTGACCCAAGTTCATCTTCAACCCCTGCACATCCTGTCACACAAGACCCTCATCTTACCATTTTTAACACATTTTTCCATTCTTTATAAAACTACTGTCACACTGTGCAAATTGCATGGTTTTGTGAGCCATAACCCTAAAAGGTTTTAATAGTTTGACATGAATGGAACAGGCAACTTCACTGCTGGTGAAACAATCTGCCATAACCAGCATCACATCATCAGCCTCCATTCAGAATCAAAAACTGGCACCAGTGAGCAATAATGCTTCCTCCAGAACACTTTTAGCATGTATGCATGGCATGACATGAATGCATTTCTAGCAGATGCGGCAAAACAGAGATCTACATGATCAAAAAAGGTTTCTGCAGTCTCATTTTCTTTTCTTTTTCTACATAAAACTTTAGGGAGTTGAATCAATAAATCAAAACAGGACCTGTTTCCTCCTGCGTGCTCGGGCAGTCTTCTTTAAAACCTTCATGTCCACTGCATTGATCAATAATTTTAATGGCACCTCCGACATCACCTTGAGAAAAACGCTCCTCACCACCTGCCGTTGGCCCACGTTTCGTTTATCTTGTGCATTCACGCACACATCCATGTGTGTCCTTTTGTGCAAGACTGGGGCTCAATACACACTTTTGCCAGTGGTTTCACGTTTAGTCTTTGATGGAGGTTTTGGCCTGAAATGACCTTTTTCAATACAGAAATGTTGTTTTTTCTAATCTTCATTTACTGTTAATTTTATCCTAAAAAAGACGCTGTAATGGAATTCCAGTTAATAAAAATATCTTACCATAAAGAAAAAATAAAGCACAGTTGTGTTTGTACTAAAAAATCTTTAACCGACAATTTTCTATCAGAAATTTTCTGGAATCTACAAAATATTGTGAAATAATGTTAAATAGAGTTGCAACACAAAGGTTAACACAACACTCCTTTTTTTATTGTTATATTACCATTTCTATGAAAACCACAACAGTCAACGTTAACCTTACGTTTCACAGCGCTGCCCAGTCAAGGGGCCCTCGACATTGTATAGCTGTGAGTAGGTGAAGGCTGAGTAACAATGTGCTTTTGTGTTCGAAGCAAGGACAAAGAGACAGCATGATACGAAGTGTGAGCATTGTGCAAACAGTTCATTTCATGCAATCTTAAGTCATAACACATGTATGCGTGTGTGTGTGTGTTGGGGTTTTTTCTCTGAAGATTTCAGAATATTTCAGAATGTTGTTCTGCACTGAATACTGAGAGTAAACGTTGTGTAACAGACAGCTTTTGCTTCCCTTTTCAAGGTGAAAACACGGTTCCTCTGGTGTCAGACATCTGATTTGTCAGTGTTTTGTGTCAGAATCTTCAGTAATGCACTGAATTGTAGTTTATTTCTTGTACAAATGGCAAGAAAAAGGGATCAGGAGAACACAAGGGATTTGATCTGTTTTTCATTCAAAACATTTTGTCAAGGTAAAGAGAAACTTATTACAAAATAGCGTGAGGCAGAATGTGGTTCACGTATGAATTTCTGATGCAGGGTTAAAAAATCTGAAGAAATCCTTTTTTCATTAAAGGTTTACAATTTCTGTTTATTATAGCTATTAATTTAGTTTTTCATTTCTTCTTTTTGACACAAACTAGTGCAAAAAAGAAAGCGCAGTAATTATGAGGCTTGTTAATTAGAATGAGATCTATTACCGAACTTTTCGGACTATAAGCCGCACCTGAATATAAGCCACACCCCCTCAATTTGACAATTAAACAATAAAGCTGTCTTCTTCCGTGTTGGAATTTAACAGCCTCACAATTACTTCGTCACACACTTTCTCGTTTATTTTCGTCCATTAATTAGCCGAATCATAGTTTAAGCCACAGGGCTCAAAGCGTGTGAAAAAAGTAGCGGCTTATAGTCTGGAAATTACGGTAATATACATTCTTGATTCTTGTCTAGGTGGTTATGTCTGATTTCCTTGATTTGGACATTAGTTAAGATATTTTAAAAGCAAGGTCTTTAGGCTTTTTCAGTGTTACTGGATAACCTGTAATGCTAAAAGAGGCGGTTTTAGCACATGATGTGAAACTATTGGTTATTAATACCAGAGTAAAGTGTCCTCCCAAACAAACGAACGCATATGTATCCATACCAAGGGGCAAACTCCCCACTTCCGCATTGAAGCCAACCAGGAAGTACAAAAACTTGCAATTCCTCAACTGGCTCCAAAAGGGAGCAAATTCCCATTGGAGCCCATGTTAAAATGGCCAACTTTAGAGCAGAAATAAACATATTTACAGCCTGGTTCACAAAATGTTTTTTTTGTCTACAGCTTCTCTATCATCTCATGAAAACTCTGAGGGGGGTGTGAATTTTTTTCTAACTCGTTTGTTTATTTTATATTAAGGCTTAAAATTCGGCTATTTTGGGGCGTGGCCTCGTTGATTGACAGCCTGTTGACGTATAGCCGGGGGCTGTTAGCTGAGTGGGTGTGGTGTCCATCCTTCGACCCCAACCTCTTTTCCCATATTTGGTTTTTCGTCGTTTAGACGGGCTCTTGGCAGAGTCAGGCGCTGGCAAATGGCGGCACCCAGGACGCGATTTTTGAGGCTTCACTTTCGCTCATACAGAAACCAATGGGTGACGTCACGGAGGGTTTGTCCAGTGTTTTATACAGTCAATGATCCATACTGAATGTATCCACTTATGTTCTGGAGACATGCATGATGTCAATGAGAGTGTGAGCAAGTGAGAAACTGATTGTATAAGTAGATGAATAAGAAGGTAAATGAGTAAGAGGAGCAAATTATGTGAGAAATGAGTGAGCGACTGAGTCCGGTAAGAAGTTATCGAGTGACTAAATGTGTAAGTTAGACAGTAAGTAAGTGAGTGAGTCACAAAGGGAGTAAGTTAGTGAGTGAGAGATTTTTGAATGTGTTAAAACTCATTCCTGTAAAGGGACAATGTCAAAAGTCTCACGTGTTGACAAACAAAATAGGTGGCTTGAAAAAGGTTCTCAGACTCATTTGGGAGAGAACGGTGCCGATTTAAATCTCAGGAGCTGTGAGGTGAGCTGTGCAAAGCGCCATCTGTGCTGGTGAAGAGCAGTGTTTAGAAGTGTTAAGACATAATATGGCAGCAATCTGGTTCTTTTTCCTGACAAACCCAACAGACAGGTAACGCCTCCTCTTCTTCTGCTCGTTCTAAATAAGAAACTCTGTACAAAATCCGTTTTACTAAATCTACTTAGGCATCATGTCCTTCCAGAAAAAGCGTGTCCTTTTTCCCTTTATTGTTCATTCACAGTTTCACAACTTTAATCAGATCTAGGTGGGCTTGTTCTCTGGGAAGTCCTTTGAGATATGCCTTGTGATGAAGGTCTCTACATTTTATATAAATCTTGACTTGACAGCTTTGTTTCTTTGTTCTCATTTTAACTTGTTTTTATGTTCAGTTCCCCTCAGGGTTTGTGGCCATTTTTCAAACTGCTGTGAATTAATCAGCGAGTGTCATACACAGTAGAACTCATTTACAGTAAAATGAGCTGTAATTTTATCATTTCCTTTTCTTTTTTCTTTTTTCCTTAAAATGTGAAAAAAAAAATCATCACCTATTCGAGGCTAATTGAAATCTAATTGTTCAGACAATCCTGGAAGATAATTTATGGACATGTTGAGCGAGTGTAAATGCACTGGTCTACTTAACAAGCTAACATAACCTTTCCACCGCTCACAGCGTGACTACGTCGTTAGGCAATCTGTGAAAATTGCCACACTGTCCCCTGTTAGAGAGCAATCAAAGTTGGACAAAAACAATTATGCTAAAATTAGCCATCATTCTCTCTAAAGAACAGCTGGAGCTATGTCCATTATCGGTCATGCTTCATTTTTTTTTTTATTCTTTACAGAACTACTTGCATTTTCTTTTCGTACAATCAAATGAAACACTACGAAAACCTGCTAAGATCCTGTCCAAAAGCTGGCACTATTATCCCTTTGCGGACTACTTATTGTCTCTTACTATTTTCCATGATGCCGAGCTTTCTGTCTCCTCTTTCAAGTCTGACCTTTCAAAAAACGGTCAAACACTTTTGCCCTTAAAGTTGGTTTGATGCTAACATGCTGACAACCTCGTTTATTTAATGCACACTGAAGCCTTTAAAAAAGGACAAAATCCCCACAAAAAAGGCAGGATAAAGGCACCATCATGCTGCAGTGATGCTTTCCTGATGCAAGCCCTGGAGGGATTGTGAAAGTGGGTAAATGAATGCAGCAAATATCGACGAAAAAAAAAAACCAAAAGGAAAACCTGCTGCAGTCTGACAGAGATCTGCCACTTGGGAGAAGAGTTATTTTTACGGCAATTGCCCAAAAAGAAAACCCCACAAAAATGGTTCCAGAACAACAATGTCCATGCCACGGAAAGGCCAAGGAGAAGCTCAAACTCCAAATCAGCCCGGTGGCAGAGGCTTAAATCGTTCAATTACACTCCATTATACCTGAATGAAAAAGATATGAATGGGGAAAAAATTACATTGTTCAAATGTGCGAAGCTGTAACATACCTAAACACACACAATTAAAACTTAATATACTTACAGGCATCACTTTAAATATGTGGAAATACTGATGATATCAGTATTTACTTTTGAGTTGTAGTAATTCACATTAATCAAAAACATTTTTTTTTATATTCAAAATCATCATTACATCTACTGTGTCTTTACTATATCAAATTAACACGTGTATGTACTTAGAGTAAAAACAAACTGTTTTTTTTACCATTGATGCATTGCAAAAAAATCATAAATCCTGTCTTTAAAGTTGGACTTTGACACATTGTTACATTTTACGTTTTTATGTTAATGTGATAGCCAACTATTCTGAAATGCCATAAAATCACTTAGGATCTGAAAGCTTCTTGCCTCCCTTTAACTTCTTGATTATCACTCTTCTGTACCAAATTAGCAACCTCAAACATGCTGCAGTATGATCCAAGTTAGGGTTAGAGGTGACTGACTCGTTGCAATTGAACAACATAACACCAAATATGTGAGCAGTTTCTGTTTTCTGTGCCAATATTCATGTTTCCCAAACAAAAATTTAATATCACATGCAAACAGAGCCATTCAGAGCCAAAAACATTCAGGACAAATGTCATAGGATTAATAAGGATGAAATGTGTGTTTGTGACTTTTTTACTTCTTTTTATTTGCAAAGACATCAAATATTTTTGCAGAGAAGATTAGAGAGACTGTATTCCAAGACAAGATTCTTTGACAGAAATAGGATTTGTAAGTTTTGTATACGACCTTTATCATCCACATTTTTCAACTATTTATAAGAGCATGTTTGTGTCGCTTTTTTAGTGATTATCTTTGCCTCTTGGGAGCAACTGCAACCAATGTCCTCCAACACAGTTTTCCCATTAATGACTTTGCTTTTCTTTGCTGTGTTAAGTGTCAAGTGACAAGTGGCAAACCTCATTACAGTGGTATCTGATTAATTGCAATGCCTCACACTGCTTTAAATATGAGGCATTGCTGTATATATTAATCTTTGTGTATATGAGAAACTTAACTTGTCACATAAGGACTATATTCAGTGTGTATGAACATATGCATGAACATCTGTGCCTGCAAAGCCGTGTCTGGTCATATTGGAGCAATTGATACAACACATTGTGCAGGTGCAGCAGCAGCAGAGCACCGCAACTTCATCCACAGAGAACAACCCAAGCTGTGCAACTGGCTCCAGTCAGCAGTGGCAAGTTGTTTTCTTTTTTTCTTTTTTTAATCTTTTAATTTTCCAATAAAAGGCCTTGTCAATGGAAATCTGCAGCCTGATGAGCTTTTGTCACACTGCAACAAAAAGGAAACTGTCGAACATAAAACTCATACATAATACATTTGACACTTGACAGTAGTGAAAGCAACCATTGTTGCAGTGGCGTAGTACAGGGTGTGATGATGCAACACCTCCATATACTTATTTGAAGCTTCTTCATTCTTTTATTCATTTGCCAGTCCCTCATGAACATATATTGCATGCTTGCATTACTCATTTGGGTTTTTTTTCTTCACAGTCTCATTGTCAGCCCAATTATATTTCTTGCGAGCGCCATAATGAATGTGTTTTTGAAACCTGAGGTGTGAAAACATCGGATCTGCCACAGAAAAGGTGTAGCTGTTAAATCCTATAGAGTAATAATAACAATTAACAAACTTCAACTAGCTAAATATTACATGAATGTTTTGCAATTACTGAGAATTGTGGACCACACTACGCATGGGGGAGTGGTTTAATTACAAAATCTTGGCTCCAACTTGAGGTAGAATAATGCCGCTTTATACCATTGTGAAGAAAATGAAATACTTTGTCTCTTCCTCTCACCGTGAAAGTCAGAAACATTGTCTCAGAGCTTTGGAGGGTGGAGGCCACAGTGAAGGACGCTGTTGTTTTCCTGGTCGTGAAGGTGGAAGCTGCCATCAGCCTGCATCAAACAAGCAGCCCGTTAATGACCCATCATCTCACGGACACACTGTAACCTCCACAGAAAAAAAAAAGCTCCCGGACAGACAGAAATGGAATTTCCTTTTTTTCCTTTTTTTTTTTTTTTTTTTAAGCAAAAACCTGCAGACACACAGCTGCTTTCACACACACTGCTGTCACAACCATGTGCCACATGCAAAAAAAAGTCCCTGCATCTGCAATCTGATAAACGCTCAGATCAACATCAGGTCAATGAATACATGTAAACACTGATATATTTTCACTGATATATTCTCTTTTTTCCAATTTTCTTTGTTGTCAATGATAAGCTTCCATGTTTTTGTTTTCGGTGATAAGCCGCCATGTTTTCGTAATGAATCACTAACTGGCGGCCGCCGCTATCTGATTCTGTTTGGTTGTGAAAACAATAATGTGTTGTTCACAGCTGCGATGGGCCAGATTTGGCCACTGTGTTTGAGGAGCACAATGATAAAAGCAGTGTGATGTATCGCAGCTGGTTTGTGTGTGTCAGGTGACAAAGATAACGGCAGCCACATCCTCTCAGAGGACAATGTCCTTATGCTCAGAGATAACAAAGGGATGCTGGCTTCAGCCTCTCTGCCCCATTATAGAAACCTGATCAGCCCTGCTGCAGCTCAGGAGGCAGCACAGGGCTCTTACACAACTCTTAAAGCATCTTCCTCTCAGAAACCCAGAAGACGAGTGCACTGGGACACTGAGTAATTGCATAAATTCTGTGAATGCTCCATTAGGCTGCCAGATAACATGTTTCACAGCCTCAAATAGTAAACAATCTTCACTGTCTGGGTATCAGCAGCCTGAAAACTGACGATAAAGGACATGAAATAGCCATCCTTCAAATCTTTACTGAGCTCCACTGTGGGTTTGGAAAAGATTTTTTTTTTTTTTTTTTTTTTCCCGACTGAGAGCAACTTCATGGCTGGGAAATGCAGCTTTAAAGAGGCGCAGTGGGAGGCCTCATCACACATTCAAAAAAAAAAAGAAACTCAAGCAAGAGAAATTCGCCACCAGTGTTGCTCATGCTCACACATTGTGCCTGCTGACAGAGCCTATGGATGCATAGCTATCAAGTCGGATCCATATAAAGCATGAAAAGGAATTATTAACAGCTCATTTACTGAAATGGAACAAAAATATCACCGTGTCTGCGCTCTGTATGATTTTTGACGGAGAATCGGTTGATACTTGAGATTTCTGAAGATCACTGTGCAGAAATGTTCTGGTTTTTTTTTGTTTTTTTTTCAGTTGAGGAAGGTGGACCGTTCTGTCAGAGCTCTTTAAAGTTCTTTTCTCACATTTATGCTAATGTTGTCTTTTTATAAATTCAGATGACAGCGCAGAGCCAGGAAATGGGTGATGGATTCATCACAGAATAGATGAGGCATTAAATCCCAGTCTGTGTGCCTGGCTCTCCACCATTATTGAAAGTGGAATTACTGGGAAACGATCTGCTATTTCTCCATCTGTCTGCCTTTAGCTTGATAAAGGCTTATTTATTCATATAAATTTTAAGATGTGTTGAAATCTCTAATACTTGCTTTTGTTCAAGAGTCTGATTTTACTCTCGTTTAATTGGTTGATGATGAATCTCATGGTCAACAGCAGCAGAACAATGCATGAAACACGGCTCAGAGTGTAAAAGTAGCCAAGGAATCTTGCTACCTTTAACTTTATGTTTTGGCTTTTAACATCCCGAACTAAAAATAGTCCAGAGCAGCTCTACCCTGTTTAACCCAACAAGAAAACAAATGGAAATTCACTGTTTGCTCAGCTGGAAGCTGATGGAACATCAATACACTTGAGGAATTCACCCGCCTTGCGCATTACATACACAAAGTAAATTCAACAACCCCTCGAACGGCAGAAAAGGTGTGCATTTCTCTGTGTGTATTTGAGGCAATGAGAAGGAAAGTGTTCATTTAAAGATGCCAACGAGCTGTTTAACACCTACACTTGCAGCTGTAACAGTCAAATGAAGCTTTGGGGAGTGTTTAATAAGGATTTTTTTTCTTTTTTTTTTTTTTTTTATGTGTGTCTGTTTCTACCTCCTGCTCTAATTTTCTCCAGTACCTGCGATTGCTCTCCCGTTGCTCTACATTCATAATTCTGACATTGCCATACCTGACCAATGATCTTTCTGTCTACATTCCCCAAGTCAATCAACTCCTGGATGTTATTTTTATATATATATATATCAATCCAATATCAATCCAATTCTGCTGTTACAATAGTGCAACCCACCGCCTCCCTGTTCTTCTACCCGCAGGATTGGTAGAAATTGATCTTAGAGTTTCTGTCTACAATCTGGTGAACTTCACCACCTTTTTTAGACTACACTGAAGTTTCATTGCCCTTCTCTTTTTCCAGTCAAAATAACTGTTACAAACTTTTGGATCAATCCCTCCTTATGTTTAAGTATCAAATTCTAACCAGAATTATTAAAATTCATAATTAATTCAGAAATCTCAGCTGTTGTTGTGCCCCACAAAATCCACCATCTCAGCCAGCACATGGCCTCCAACAGTAAATCCTGTTAACCAACGCAGTTTATTTGTATCCATTTATTCATTGATTATCTGTAACTTATCGTTTACAGAGCAACAGAGGCAGATCCCAGCTAATATTGGGTGAATAACACTCAGGACGAGTTGCCAGTTCATCACTGGGCTGACAAATAGACAAATGCACTCAAGCCTGCAACAGTTTAGTTACTGATTAACCAGACTTGCATGTCTTTGGACCGTGAAGCTGTAGCATAGGCGAAGACATGGGGGAGAACATGCAAACTCAACCCAACTTCAGCCTCAGCCGGGTCTCAAACCCAGGACCTTCTTGCTGTGCTACCAGCTCCACCACTGTGCTGCCCACATTTATATCAAGTTCTTCTGAAATTCAAACAGTCCACGAACATCCGCTTTTTCTTCCTTTAGTC
The DNA here is from genome assembly GCA_029783645.1 of Ctenochaetus hawaiiensis. Classification (NCBI taxonomy): domain Eukaryota; kingdom Metazoa; phylum Chordata; class Actinopteri; order Acanthuriformes; family Acanthuridae; genus Ctenochaetus; species Ctenochaetus hawaiiensis. Next base: position 1,609,158 of record JAPZDY010000005.1, on the reverse strand, counting down.
TGAAAGAAGTTCTTGAACATGCTTTGAATCCAAGAACATCAGAGCATAAGCATAAAAAAAAACTTTTTTGTCCACTATAATTAAATAAAAATACCACATGTGACATTATAAATTAGCCAGTGCTGAAGAGGTTTCAGTTATGTGTACCATAAGGATGAATGAGTGATATTTTCTCCTCAACCAATTAAATAAAGAAGCTTGTCAGCTCCCGTTTCATCTGCCATATTTACCACTTAATCCATCGAGGGCACTTTCAGAGGTTATTAGGAGCTCAGTGCTGTCATGTACTCTTCCTGTCAGAATGAAAGTTGCAATTACTAATCCAATTTAGCTGCAGAGGAGTCATGTACTGTATATGCGGTAATCTGGTTGCTGCAGCTGTTTGGTCTCTTGCTCCGCTTGCCTTTGCAAGAGTTTCTAAACTCACATAACAAATAACACAGTTTTCAAGTCGCTCCTAGTAGCATATCGCCATGCAAACACTTTTATCTGAAAGGGGATTTTTGGTTGTTGTTCTGTGTCTGAGATTTCTGCCACCGACCCAATACAATGGAAAGGAAATTTGTTTGCTTGTGCCGTTCAAAGACGTTTGAAAAACTTGACACCAACTTGCCTCTCCAGCAACAATGGCGTCCTTATGTTTGATAATCCACAAAACCTCAGCCTGAGGAGTTTTCACAGGAACTGTTTTGTTGCAAAAACAGTCAAGATCTGTTGCCTCTTAAATGTCTGCTCCCCTCTGTCAGCTGATTTAACTGCATATGCTGTTTAAATATTTTCAGATTTGCTTATGATAAATCCATAAATAATATGATATAAAAAAATTGTTACAGTTAACTTTGGAATAATTAATGGAAACAACAGAAGTCTGGAATAGAGAGAAAATGCCCTCTATGTTAGGAAGCCAAATTGTTTTAGGTCTTATAGCACTTAGAGATTGTTAAACAAAAGCAAATCTCAACACACAACATAACTGTTTGAACTTGAATTCCACCTGACACTAATCTGTTTGAGAGGGATTTAAAAATGTGTTTAAGCCTTCTGGGCTTAACCACGCGGTGCAGTTTGCCACTAAAAACAGCATCTCATTTAAAGTTGGGTTGCTTGATGTCAAGCAGGAGATTCATGCTTCGTGGAATTACATGGCTGTTACCACATCTACTCGCAAGGAGAGATAATCACCAGAAATATCCTCAATTATTTGACAAAATCTTGCTGGTGCTTGTTTTTAGAATGATGTGCACAAGAAAATACGTCGCTCTAGTCGAAGGGTGTCAAACTCAATCACTGAGGAGACCATCTTTGAGACTAAAAAAGAAAAATATAGGAGGCAGATAAGTATAACTTTTCTACTGAGTTGACTTTATTAAAATTGGTGATTAATATGTTTGTGTGGGAAAGCATAACTCAGCTACTTCAAATGTAAAGTGTATAAAATGATTAATTAACTACCGTAATGGAAACCTCTCACATTAGGTACCTAAAGGTACTTATTTGTTCAGATGTTACTGCTTCTGTTATCTTTTAAATGCTCATTTCTATTTAATTTTCGATTTTATTTTTAAATATGCAATGTTTTCTTTTCCAGGATTTATGTTTCAAACCTTTCAAAGTAAACTAATATTTTCAATTGAATTAAGTAACAGCTGCATCACTCATATAACAGACCAAAGCAAAAACAGAGACCAGGTGAAACACACAGTTCACAGTGGCTGTAATGATGCTTCATCAAGAGGTTTTTGCTGAAAGTCATTTTGACATCATGAGCAACATTTCACCTTTCTCGAAAGTTTCAATGTTAGTATTTGTAAAATTAAATAAATTAACATTGTGAGAGGGGCAGTACTTGAGATGGTTGACATAAACTCTTATTTTTTTTTTTTTTAGTTGGATGTGAAAATCCCCACCGGCAGTGACAAAAGTTGCTTTTTTCCTTTTCTCTTCATGCCTCTTCTCTCCATCTTGCTGTTTCTTTGTACTCCCTGAAGTCATAACCCTGGTCAGAGTCCCTGTATTTCACCATCATACCATAATCCTTCTTGTCAAACTGTCCTCAAAATGTCTTGGAGCTATGTTTTCAGTGTTTTCAGGCCGGGTTCAGCCACGATCGCCTTGGGGCTGCTGAGCCTGTTTACACTGACCGCTGTATGAACACAAACATTCAGACGGTGCTCAAGGCTTCCAGTTGAGACTGATTCGGTCAGCTAATAGGGCCACTAGTGGTCCGGCTAACTGAACTAGCAAGCTAATGACTGCTACAATCTGCAGCCATAGAGGGTTACAGCAAAGAGTATTCATAGCAGCAGTGAGGGATTCCCCTGCTGATCCACCGCCCCACGTCATTTTTAATCATTTCCCCCCTTTTTCCCCCCTTTTTTTAAGTGAATGAGTAAGTGAGTGATCATTGACTTGTTAGATCATCATTTTTTTTACACGGGTAACCATGGCAACCTGTCGCACAGAGCCCACTTGTTCAGCTGTTTAGTAACACTGGTACTCTTTCAGCAGGACATGTATCCTCAATAATAAAGAAACAAGCCAGCAGCATATAGGCTAAAAATAAAAAAAAACAAAAAAACTTTTGCGTTGGTCGTGAGTTTGACAAAATATAATGTATATTTTGAATGTTCCATTTTTTTGTTGAGGAGGATTTTTCTAATTCGGCAGATGCCTTTTGGACACAAAATGTAAGAAGGCAAGTTTGGCAGAAAATAACTATTTGTTATTTTGGCTCTGTGTAGATTATTGAGTAAAATGTTATCATGCTAACAAAGCCAGCAGACAGTGTCTCCTGTAAGTCTTCAGAGAAGGCAGCAGATCCATTTGCTTAATAAAAAATCAAGTAAAGTAAGATTGTAATATGTAATGAACATTTTTTACTTTGTTAAACTGATTGCTTTTAAAAAAAAATATATATATATATGATCTTAACATTATATACCTATAGATTATGTTTGGCTTGGATGGTCTTCTTCCTCATTATGTGCAGATTCAGTCTGGCCACTGGGAGTTTACACACAGGTCACATAAACATGTGCTGATTCTCTGCAAAAACAGAAGAAAAAAAAGAGAGAAAACAATAAGTGTGTTGGAAAACATGAGATGTTTATGCATTTTATTTAGTAATTGAAGCCACCTCCGGTCACTCAGAGCTACCAGAGCTTCATAATGACTGAAACAAGTCTGGTATATATATTATATATATTTATGTAGCCTTTATGGTAGAAGTGAAACTGACAAACTCTTGAAACTAAAAACATTTGGCTGTTTTTTTATATACTGAAACTATTGGACCAGTAAACAGAAAGATATATCTCCTTAACACTCACAGTTTATCACTATATCTCTGCTAAGTGTGTGGAGATCAGCCTGATTGACACGATACTTGTCATGAATGATTGTCCAATGGAGAAACTGCTCTGAGTGACTCTCCACACAGCTGCAGGTTTAAGACAGGCATCTTGTTAAACTGTGTAAAAATGCCTGGATATGACAGAATGAATTTGAAAAAGGTAATTACCAGCCATTGCTCTAAACATCACGAAACAAAGCTCCTGTATCCCTGAATACTTGCTGCTTGTGTTGCTAGGCGACGTTTAGCTAAACAGCATGGATCGCCACTGGGCCGGCTGCCAGCTGCACCTGCTCTTTGTGAGCTCAAACTTGGCCCAGTTATAACTTTATTTTTTGAAAAAAAGATTTTCATTTTTTTATTTATTTATTGTATTTCTGCTCTATTTGTGTGACAACTGAAGATTGACAGCAAAGTCGGAGAGAGGCAGGAGAGGGGATGACATGCTTCAAAGGACTCTGGGCTGGAAGTGAACCCAGGCTGCTGCACCTTGACATGCAGCAGCAAAGTGTTCGTAGCCGCAGTCAAAGGAGCTAACGAGGAGCCCAGATGTAGCTTTGAAGACGTAACATTTGATCAAAATATTATTTAAAAATGATGTAACTCTGGAAAAATTTTACATCGCATGTTCCAAAACAACACAGAATACCTCAAATTAAAACAAAGGCACACCTGCCCAGGTATCATTATGGATGTTTTCCACTCATTACAAACTATGTGGAAACTAATATCACTGAAACATATCTTTTTTTAAGCGAATGCATAAATAAAGTAGAATAACACTTATCTAGGAATAATTTTCAGTTCAGCCTAATGAATATTTTTTGGGAAATTGCTGCAGACTTTGATTTTTCAGAGATTTTTGTTTACTTAGTCATGCTTTTAGTTTGAGGGTGCTACATTTTCAACCATTCAGCTCACACAGATGTTAAGTACTGATGATAGAATTCATTTTTTTGAAATCTCTGGGTCGAAACTACCTGGTAATTGAATTAATTTGGAAAGACTTTGCAAAAAATCCCGTTGCTTTACAGATACAACTCAATCCAGTAGTTAAAAAATTCAGTTTTAAATGAGGAGAGAAAATTATTCACCGATTGTTTTAAAGTCTTCAGCGTTCGCAAGCTACAAAAATAGATGCAATAAATATTAAAACTCACTCTCAGCAGAGATAACATTATGCATGCACTGTCTTTCGCTCCGACACAGGCTCCCTTTCTCTGTCATACTCAAACACACATGCACACACAGTAACACACACACACACACACCTCGCTTTCCTAAGCTCACTCTTAACAACGCTTTGAAAAGAAAAACCACCAAAACCACAGTGAAAGTAGAAATAAAACAAAAATCGAATTATGTTAATCTCCTCTCATGTTATTATTATATTATTATAGTCAAATGCGGAACATTATGTTCAACTTCAGTCCACCCATTTCTGTTGATACCTACTGGTTGATTAAAGCTGTTATCAAAGCTGGAGGACTTTGTTTACTACACTTTTCTTTATAAAAATTTGAAGAAATTGTATGTGACTTTGACGACTTGGAAGCACTTAGCTTTAGATTTAAAATGCTGACGGACATAAAGACACCACCATCAAAGAGACCTTGGAAGTCCAATCCAATCTATAATCCTCTAACCTCAATCAGATTGATCAAAAGCTAATACAATATTACACATTATCTAGGAGATTCACTGCGTTTCACTTATTTCTGATTTATGTTTTTGTCATTTTAAACACTCTTAGATTTAAAACTGCTTGAAAAACTCAACATCTTAAACTTAGTCGAAACAGAACACCATTAATCATCACCCTCTGGCCTTATAAAAGAGTTAGCAATCAGTGAATATTTCAGAATTAATTCGGAATTCAGAACAACTCGTTTGAGTAGCAGATTCATGGGTTTAAAAGCTTATTAGAGAGCAAAACAGCATTAAATGAATAAAAACACTTTGAGGAAGGAATTTATAACTTTAGAAAGTTTTCAACGATTTTATGCTCCACTGCGTCGAATGGCAGGCAAACAGCTCAAGTTCCCTTATTTATGTTACAATATATTAGCCTATATATGGCGTGGATGAAAGCAGGGGATGCAGGCAGTAGCATGCAGGGTAATAAACAGGCAGGAAACAGCATAGCTAACAGGCTTTCAACAGCAGTCCAAGCTGTTCGTTTTACAGCTTCTTCTTAAACACTGCAGTGTCTCTACAACCAGGCAGCATTTTTTTTTGGTCTCAGCTGCTTGTATTATTTTCCTGTCCAATTCTATGAACGAAAATATATAAACAATCATCTTTTCTTTTTCTTTTTTTTACCAGAATGAGATGCCAATCCCACCTCCTCTTTCATACAAGCTGACATGAGAAATTGCAAGCTTTTTCCAATATCCAGAGTTCATTCTGACAGGAATGCATTTGCAGTCCTACTGAACTACATAATCTCATCCCCTCAAAGACGCTTTCAGTTCGCACATATTCAGTGTACATACAAACACAGCTCTTCAGTAAACATGTAATACTGTTTTTTTTCCCCCTCTGCAACTTTTTTTTTTTTTTTTTTATGCACCAGATCCAGGCTCTGCTTAAGCTGATCTGCCTTTGAAATCATATGAGTATGTTTCGACAAATACTGGATGAAAAAAAAAAACAAACAAAAAAAAACAGTGAGACATACCAGTAGTTTTAAATTTCTGATAATCTGGCTTTGGAAACAAGCAATCTGGAGGTAATGCAGGCACTATGCTGGCAAGCATTACCTCCTGTAATGCTTGCCAAAACAGAGAAAAAAAATGTGATTATAGAGTCAGTCCCCTGCTGAATAAGCCTTTCTGTGGCAATGCATCCCCTATTTTGTGTGCTTAAAACCTTGCTGTCATTCTTGCAGTCCAATGTTTGTATCAAGGATTCAGTACTCAGTTGGAAAAATAGTAAGAATATCATTTTTTATTGATATGGAGATTGCTTCTCCTTTCAACGTATTTGAAAAAAAAATCATATGTGAGATGCACTGGCTCTTGAGAATGAAAAGACTAACTGTAGTGGTCTCAGCTGGATAGTTTCAATCATGGTAAATGGATTTTCTAAATGCCAAAGTAGCTGCTTTATAGATTTGGCTTCCCTGAGAGCAGAGCAAACTCATTTAGATGGAATATTGCTGACTGCCAAGGCAGTTCAATGCATTCACAAACCAAACCAGGAGAAAATGTGGATTTCATTTTGTCCCTTTGTGATGCATATACTGTGCTATACCTCCGCATCCAATCTCTGACACATCATTCCCAGGGCTATCATGTTGCATCTCAATTACCATCAGTGTCATTGTTTGTTTTAGAGCTCTGTGTTGCTGACAGTCTCTCGTGTTTTCTGTGATTTGGTTTCTTCACTACCATCCCTTCGGTTTCAGTGTTACAGAGCAGTTCAGTGCGTTAATACTTGACGTGGATCACCTTGCACATAACTGTGTAATTAGATCTCACTCTCAGGTAAGGCTGTTTTTAGGCAGCAGGAGGAAGATAAAGGGGAGGAAATCTTGTGATCTCTGTCATAAATACAGGCGTCCAATTTATTTCCATGCCAAATCACTTTGGGCGATATGCCGATATGTACAATGCCAGAGTAGAAATATGTCATCGGTAGAGATTTGGCAATAACATGTCCTCCACTGGAGATGTAATATGAGTCCCTGTAAAGCACTGCAACCCGTAACTTATCTGGATGTTATCCAAGAGGAGCTGCATGTGAGAACGCATGTCAGAATCAGTTGAAACAAACATTAAAGAGACTTTTCTCTGCCAGAAGCCGAGTGCAGAGTCTGTGTAACATGTGACTGAACCCAACTCTGAATAAAGGATGTCACTGTCTCTGCAGCTCACAGCGAGCAAACGGCTGTGTTGATGACACTGTATGCAGCGTAGTGAGGATGCACTCAAATGAAAATTCCTTTTTGGCAAAGAGGAGGTAATAAAATGGCAACAGTTATTTCTTCTACACAAAGATGAATTCAAACTGAGAATGCAAATAAAGAAGTTAAACTAAAAGCAGATTGTTTAGGATTTTATTTTTGCCCAACATTAACAGAGAGAAGATTAGATAGGTGAGTATACATCTGCTGTGTTAATGTAGCATTGAATTTGAATTTTTTTTATTTCGAACATAATAGAAATACATTTAAAAGCAGAGAGAAAACAACCAAAAATTAGTGTCCGAAAAGGAGTAGGTGGAAGTAAAACTTATATATCCCTACCCCTTTCTCACTTATTTATAAATAAATAAATAAAGACGAAAACTAAATACAACTTTAAATAAATCAAGATGAAAACTGAGACAGATTCAGTTACAACCAAATATAAATAGTTGTGTGTGCAACTCTTTATGTTAATATGTGTGTCTGTGCAGTCCTTTATTTTATTATGATATATCTGTAATGATCATCAGCCGTATATACAGGATGCAAAATGTGTCTATATCTAATGTATAAATAATTCATATGTATGAATTAAAGTGTTATTCCACTGGTGTTGTTGGGTTTAAATTTATGCAACAAATGGATTGCTAATTAAGTAGAAGTATCCAGTGCTCTTTATGCTTCCACATGTTCTCCTGGTGGATTCCTTAAACGTTAACACATCCGGAAATGTGAACGCAGCAACACTGGAATTTAATCGAGGATGTTGTGGTGAGAAATGTCTCTATGAGGAAGGTCCAATTTTCTGTTCCTTTGCCAGCAAGAGTCTATCTAGAATGGAATCCAGCCATTTCTAAACCATTTTTATTTCCTTCTCTGATGCTTCAGTCTTCCCATTTTTAAGGACGGTTATAAACATTTTGTTAAAAATAAAAACATAAGAGAGAGAGGGACAGAGAGATGAATTTGTTTCATTAACAATTAAATGCCAATAATAAATGAATTGACATTTTAAATGCACAGGAACTGCACTGGCAAGTTATGTGATGACAGTCAGCCATCTAACCTCCTCTTCATTTGTTTTGTCTGTATGAAAAAGGAAACAAATAGAGATTTCCCAGGTTACAGTCTGTTATTTTCTTCGGCTCAGCCATCCATCTTGAGCTCCACCATATCACCTCACTTCCTTGTTTGCTCCCTTCATAATTAAACCAGTATAATTGGATGGC
>JAPZDY010000005.1:1574592-1598491 GCA_029783645.1 Ctenochaetus hawaiiensis | reverse complement strand
GATATAATTGGATGGCTTTATCAATTGAACATAGCATTTGTTGTTTTGAGGCTCTCGCTCAAACAACTGATGCAGATGTTCTTCCATCTTCAAACAGCAGTTAATTAAAAGAAAGAGACAGACATATTAATACAGCCAAATTAACTGACCGCAAACCGAGAGCCACAGTCACAGATACTGTGTCAGGTTCGTTTAAGGTGGTAGGAGTCAACCGAGGGATCAGCACTCTTAATTAACAGCCCACAAATTTCTAATTGAGCCAAGTTTTGATTAATTAGGTTCCTGTAAGGCACTATTGTATTAAAAGCTTGAAATTCTACAAACATGTTTGAAAAGTTGCTGCTTTTTAAACCAGAACCTTGAGAAGTTTTTTAGATGTTCATACTAACACCCTGTTTATCAGGCTGCAGAGCCCAGAACAGGCTAAACACAGAGGTTATCCAAACTTGCTTTGCAGTGAGCCGTTCCGATGTTTTTCTAAATTGCTGCTGTTTTAGTTGTTTAAAACAGTCATCAGCAGATACAAGTTTCAGAAGAGCATTGTATGGCAGTGATTGCTAATAGCGCTGATGCATTGTGTTTGTTCCCCGTCGATTGAGTATAAGCTGCCAGCGCACATGAATCCCTCACCCTGAAATAACACCGCTCTAGATGAACAGGCTCCCTCTATTAAAAATGCTACAAGGAAACTGTTGGCCCAATCCTGTTGCAGAAAGAAAACAATTCTCTCAGGACTTCCTCGGATATTGCAGAGAGGGATATAGTCATTTCTCACAAGACAATTTCCTCACAATAGCGGCAGCCATTCAGATTCTAAGGGAAAGGCTAACATCATTTGAGGATAGCTGAGCTACACTTGATTAATTGTTATGGGAAGAGGAAGTGATATGACAATCCCGTATTCACAGTGCGGGAACAAGCAAGGCTTATTTTTAGAGCAGGTAGGTGCCAAGAGTCACACTTATGATTCCTGAACTAGGTGGCAGAAGTCGGCCTGTTGGCTGTTTCTGATCAGAGTGAAGTTATTTTCTCATCTTTTTTTCCCAGTCTAACCACCCTCAGGGGTCACATGAACGCAGAGGGAGAGGGGTGGGTGCAGCAATGATACTCTAATTAATGGGCAATTAACTATATCCAGTCATAATTACAGTTTCCAGACAATTAAGTTCGGAGCGATGAGCGTCAAATGTAGACTTAGTGAGTTGTCAAAGGAAATGAAAATGTGTTTCTTGAGTTTAATATCGTTTTTCCGTTTTCCTCCATTGCTCCTCAGAGGCGAAGTGGGCATCTTGGGAATTTCTCGACAGCTGAAATGGGTCTTTCTTATCAGGGCATATTTTCACATTCAGAACTAATTTTACAGAAGATTGTGGAGCCATGCAAGCAATTTTTTTGAAGCTTTAATGCCCATTGTAAAGAGAACCAAAGTGTCTGAGACAAATCCTAAGTATTGGAAACTTTGACCTAAAGGTGAAGCTGTATGAAAAAATTTCACCAACTTCACATACGTCTACATAGCCTGGTAAACCAGATCCATAATTCGCTTTGTGAATAAATTCTCTTTGTGAAAAGGGTTTGGTCCCCCTTTCATTTAAGGCCATATACTATTGACCCAAAACAGGGCTGGCCAGTCACAGCTGTTTATCTACTATGCACTAACTCAGTGAGGAGCGGCGAGGAGCTGCTGTTATAAACAGTTTGAAACCATTTTTTGTTGTGTACACTGTTCAGAAACCTTTGCAGAATGCCTAAAAAAGGCCATGGATTTTTAGGCTTTTAAGGCAAAACCGAAAGCAGTCAGTTATGATCATCATAGTATCATAGCTCATCCAGCAGTTGATGAGGCTTTCCACTCTGATCACATACTTCAATCTGGCAGTCGTGATCATCCTTAATTGAGCGTTAATATCTGTTTTATGGCAATCTGTCCAATGGTTGAATTGGATAGTCAGTCTGGACCACAGTGTGGATACACCCACCAACGCTGCCAACGCTACAGCCACATCAGTAGTACGCTGAAAAAGTTAAATCGGTACGTTGCACAAGAGGAGAAACTGTCTCACTTTGAAGCATACGCTGCTTCACTTAATTATACTTACAAAGTATTTTAGCAACCAGTCTGCTTAACAATCAAGTGTTTTCTTAAGCCAGTCCTCATTTGTAAATGAGTAAAAAAAGCAATCGACTCTGTTACAGATCTTAATGATAATTCTTATCTGCTTCTTGAAAACTGGTAATGTAATTAAGAGTGAGACACTGATGCTAATTAACCTTGGTGGAGGTGAAGGAGCTGGGAGCCGCTGTTGTTTTAACTAGTGAACCAGTGTGTCTCAGCAATGATTAATCATCCGAGGCCTCCGGTCTGTCAGTAAACAGGTAGAAGGACACCTTGGGGGCGTGTGCTGATACGGGCAAGGTACAGGAAAAAAGCAGGTATGAGCTGGTGGAAGGAAATTCTGCTGTGGGCTTGTTCTGCCCCATGGGGGGGGGGTTCAACAGCGGTAGCTTGATGGGGTTCCAGCCTCCTCACAGAAATGTCAAGCAGAGGGCATCTAAGGAATTAATTTAAACACCAGTGCAGGGTGTATCCCAAGGCGCCTTGGTGATGTAATTACATGTTTTCCCATTATTCATATGCAGACAAATGTGCACATGGCATTTCTCACAACAAGGTTTGTTATAGTGGAGACCTGCTGCGGTGTTGGCTCCTCACTGTTGAAGCTGTAAATAGAACATGAATAGCTCTCGTGTTCGAAACAGATATAAGTGGTTGCATTGTGGTTTTTTCACAAAAGCTCCCCCAGTTTCTGGTGTCCCTTTGTCCTTTGTCCTTGTCCAACTCCAGCCAAGTTTGACCTTTACTGTCCTTTACTCTGATTTTTATTTTTCTGAGCAGAACCTCAGCAGCTTCAGCAGTTCCTGTTATATCAGTCATCAGTTGGCGGCCATGCTTATCTAAGTATGGTTCAATACAAAAAAAACACAAGTGATGAAATGAAAAACACAAGTGGATGAACTAATATGGCTGATCGGAGAGTGTAGAACTGTAACATCAGAACGAAAAAGTGGGAATCAGTGATGACACATGATGCATCAACGCTGCATTATGTATTAGTCAATAGTCTATGGAAGCTGAATTGATGCCAGGACGCTCAGTGTGCTATATTCTGCTCATATGAGACTTAAACTAAAGTTACTTACATCAGAGTTTCATCAAATCATTTCTTATAATTCCAGCAATAACTTCGCCAGATAAAATAACCCAATTAATTTCTTGGTATGTCACAGAATGACACTTGTTAGCGTCTTCTGATCTTTAACTTTTTGATAACTTTAAACTTTCTGCATAATTTAAGAGTTGAACTGCACTTGCAAGTAACAAGAGCTGTAAAACTCATCTCCGTCTACCTTAGGTCATAAATCTGTTAATCAACCATCATAAAGCATGATTTTTATGGTCCTGAGGTGAGCCTCATAATCATCTTTTGCATAAAAAAAATGCTTGTGGGAACTAGAGCTGTTAATTATTGTTGCCTACAGAATTCACAGTATCATTGCCATACTTGAAGAAATAAAAAAAATAAAGAAAATAAAAAACAAGGCTTTTTTACTGGGTGTTTTGTCTCTTTTGGCAAATGAAAAACACCCAAATACCAATGTTGAGGGGTGGAAAGGGTGGTTAAAAATGACAGACGAAACACTACAAAAGATCAACTGCACCTAAAGAATGTTTTATCTTTTATAAAAGCAGACAGCAAACAGCTTCGAGGGCCATTAGTGCTGCACAATAAGACAAAGCAAATAAGGCGAGAATTGAAAATGACTGAGCAGGTGCTGTATTAGTTATTCACTATTTTTCTTTTACAACTGAGTTTGCATCATAAATTGGAATTTTACTTTTATTTTAGCTAAAAATGAATGTGGCTATTCTTTATTTTTGGGGGTTGTTTTTTCATTTTATGTGGAAAATTCAATCATAAACAAATAACATTTAAAGGGTTTTTTATCAAAAGTAAGAAACAAGAATGTGAAAAAGCTGCGAATCACTGATTTGCTTTAAAACTTCAGGCAAAAGAAACTCAAGGTGCATATTTCATGCTACCCGCTTCATGTCTTAAATGATTTAAAATATTTGAAAATTCCCTCTGCTCCTGTTACAATTACTCCCCTTAATTCTACAAACTTTGCTCTCCTCTGTCTCATTAAACTTTATAAACACTTTCTCAGCAGAGAGTTATGCTAAAGCAGGTTTTCTGAATTGGACATTCAGCACTTGTAAGCCTGTGTCTTTATTTACCTGCAAACCTCGATTGATGTTTTCCCCTGATACTTTCTCCCATTTTTCCTGTAATTGCTCTCCGTGCAGATAAATAAATATCTTCAAAAGGATTCGGGCCCCTATATTATAGCGCACGCATGCAAACTAAATGGTGTGTTCAGACTCCTGGAGCGTGGGACCATCAGAAGCCCTGCAGCACAATCTCATTATAAACATCCCTCTGTTTATTCCCTAAACTGAGGGGGCTATTATCAAGCATGTGGCATGTTGTCATCCTCATCCACACCAGAGATAAGCTTGTTTCCTCCTGTCTGAAGCCGGCCCCCAGTCATATGCTAAGAGCCCGAGTGACAGGCCATCACTCTTCATCTCCAGCGACCCAGAGCCAGACAGGAGTTTGGAATAGGTTTCGCTGTTACCAGTTTTGTCAATCATGACAGCTTCTACAGCGCCTTAATGCAGCACAGATGGTGTGTTGGTGCATGTCTTCGTTTGTCACTGAAATAGAAGAGTGACAGGGTCTTTGCCCCTGTGAGGTGACAGAGTTTTAGCTTGTTGCAAACTACAAAATGTTGGACGCTAAATGCATTTACTTTGGCAGTGTACAATACCCTGAAGAATAACTTTCAGAAATGCATCAGCCATAATGCTGAAAAACTCACACAACAACACTGCAAAAAAAATACATATAATGAGCTGCATTTGTCATTTTGAAATATGTTTGGTTCAAGATACATTGTAGTTTTTTGCATGGCACATTAAAATTTTTTGTAGTTAAATTGTCCTTAACACTCTCTGTTAAATTCATATGTGAATCATAAACTTTTCTCTTTTGACGACTGGATTTTCATTTTGTCCTTTAACTTCTTTAACTCCCAGATTAGAAGATTATTTTACTCATACCTACAGCAGGTTAAGACCCCACTCCATCGTCAGATTGTCAGTATATGTCATGTCATGTCAGGCGGTGAACAGCTTGAAAGAGGACTGAAAGGAGTAGGTGGGATTGTCCACCAGTGTTAGCGGCTCCACACCCACCTTAAATGTATGATAATGGATTCTTACAGTACTTATCCCTTCATGTATTCTGACCTTAACACTGCGGCAATGAAAAAACCAAAGGAATATCAGCGTGCTGTTGGCATAAGACATTGTACTCCTTAAAATAACACTCCAGAACCTTTAAATGCCTAAGTTTAAAAGATATTTTATAAAATATAACATAAAAATAACTAACAAACCGATCATGGAAGATACAAACATGCAAATTTGATTGAGTCTTATTCTTTATCTATGGAACCACTGTAGAAGAAAAGTATTGGGGAAAAAAAAGGCTCGATTATTAACAGTTCCAGCAACCAATTTGAACTGTCTGTTTTCTCATTTCGTCGCTGCAGAGAGAGAGTGAGGTTAGCTTTGCGTCATCAGTTGCTTTCATGTGGTGGCATTCTCGTAACCTTGAGTAAAACAAACAGCTAATATGAGCCGTGCGTCTCTCTCTGTGCTCAGTTTGAAACTTTTTCAAAGTCAGTAACATGAAATCAAAGTTTCATTGCAAAAGGCTTTTTTTTTTTTAATTGTTTGGGAAAATGCTCAGCCTAGTTCATTTGTTTGAAACGGCTTCATTACTGTTTTCAGAGGCTTCACGGTGGGATGTTGCCTGATGCAAATTAGTATCTCTGTCTCACCGTCTCTGCAGAAGCAGAGTCGTGCGCTGTCTTTATGCCGCTGGAAGGCTCAAACACCTCAACTGTAAACATATTTGGCCTAAAAGATCTTTCATTCCAGTCTCATAGGACAGACGCTGCTGCAAACACTAATGTAGCTATTCATTATGTAGTATTAGCAAAATGGTCTCTGATGTTTCCTTTATACTCCGAGATAAACATATTTAATTAACGAGCAACACTTCCGACTAAAAAGGGTTTGTGAAACAGGTCAGCTTAATTTTCTTTTTGATAACATGGTGGTGCCTGTCATTTTTTTTCTTATAAAACACAGTTTGTTATAGTTCAATTAAAGGATTTGCAAAATATCATTTAAATGCCACGTGCATCAGTCATTGTCATCAAGCAGAAATGTCTGTCCTTGCAGTTATGTGTAGTAGCAGTGAGGGTCTTTCATATTAAAAAAAACATATTCAAAGACACATTTTCACAAAGAAAAGATTCTTGCTCTCATTCCATACATAAGCAAATAAATGAGGAAAAATTGTGCTGTATTCTGTTTCTTTGTGAGGCTAATACCAAGGGCAAGCTAATGCTGTCCTTACTAGTTATTCAAGGTATTATATGGAGATTTTTTGTAAACAAAGTGCTGTTTACACTCACTGCCTCTCATTAAAATACATTATGTGTATCCTTGATTTATTTTGTTCCAAACGAAACATTTGCAAATTCTTTTTTTTTTTTTTTTTTGATTATTCTAAGTGTTTTTGCTTCCAGCGGCATTGCTTCACTTCTTTGAACATTAATCACCACCAACAGCTGAAAAGCAGACTGGTGTGTAACTGGTGACAGAAATGTACAGTGGTGGATAGAGCACTGAAAAGATGAAAACATATACTCAAGCAAATAAATTCCATTAAAAAATGACTAACGTGAGAGCCACAAAGTATCCGGTAAATAAGTTACTCCAAGTACAATTGTCTTTCCATGTAAAACCAATATGGACAGCTGTCATTTACACTGTGTGCAACTTACTTCAGTTTGCTTGCAGGGTTGCAGGTTTTAAAAGAGGAGATCATGGTGTCGTCTCTGCTGTCTTTTTTTGGAGTTTGTTATAGAAGTTGTGGTCAGAAGCTGCCTCTTGTTCTTGCTCTGTTTTTTTTTTTTTTTTTGCTCAGTCATTATTGTGTTGTGGTCAAAAGTCAGGTGGTGTTTCTTTTCTTTTTTTTCTTTCAGGCTGTTGCAGAGTTTCTCCTCAAGTGGCTTCACCACCTCCACACTTAATCCTAGAATACAGAGCAGACTAGTTGTAATAAATGTATAAATGGCAAATACGGTGAAATAAAAAGTACACTTCTGGCTCAAAACTTAAATTGAGTTAAGAGTAGTAAAGTTAAAATAAATGGGTAAGAATAGTATGTGTTCCTCTTAAAAAAAAAAAATACAAAAAACACTTTTTACTTGTGTGTTACATGTAATGAGTTACCACCCCCACCCCACATTGTGTCATGTGCTTTCAAAAAATTGGTCATGTGCTCGTCAAAAACAAAAGGGTGTTCTTTTAGTGTTTGATCATAAAGGTCTAAATGTTGCAGTGGAAAATTGATCATAATAATGATCTAAAAGCTGAATACGCTGAATGAGTATTTTTTATAAAATACCCATTAATTACCAGACTGAACATCAACACTCGGCATCCACAGAGAGAGCCTTCTGATCTGTGGAAAGATGACTTCAACACCAACAAAAGTCTCATCAATATCAACTTCAAAACTGAACACATAAAAGGGCTTTTACAACAAAAATGGCAATGTATTTAAAAATCAAAATATATCTAATGAACCAAGTACAGCACATCAGAATGACAATAAAACCAGATGGAGTGAGGTCAAGTAAGGTCATAATAAAGCTTTAAGGTCAAAATAAATAGCACATTTCAAAAGATAAAATATTATTTCTGTTCTGAAATGATATATAAGTGATTGAAACCAAACGTGTGCTGTGTTGTGTCTGCCACATGTGAAGTGTCTGACACATGGAACAAAATAGAAATGTAAAAACAAGAGCAATCAGTAAATTGAATAAATTACTAATAGACATATAATCTTATCTTAAAGTTGAGGCCAGTTAGATGTATAAATATGTATAAAAGACAAATGCAAGTACTGAATGAGGGATGTGAAACCAGTGAGAATATGAGAGCGGAGTTGGAATGAAAATGTGCAGCACAGGCCGGTTTGTTAGCAGTTTAGGAGGACAACTGCTTCTGGAAAGAAGCTGTTCCTGTGTCTGCACATGGAGGTTTTTATGGATCTCAGTCTTTAGCCTGAGGGCTGGAGTTCAAAGAGTCTGTGTCCAGGATGCAGTGGCTTGGAGATGATCTTGCCAGCACAATGCCTGGCGCTGGTAGAGTGCAGCTAATCAATGGGAAATTGTTAAAAAGAATTTTGCACTCATAAAAGCACACAACACTGAACCAGCCCTTAACTACTGAGCTGTGCTATTTTCAGTAACAGTGCTGTGAGTGGATATCGCTGGCTGCTTTTGCACCAGGAGATGAGAGAGTCAGTAATTCAGAACAGAGATCATGGTGTCACCTGCAAATTGCACAGCTCTGTGAGCTTTATGCCACGCTGATGCATGAACCCTGTTTTACTGAATAACACCCTTCAGTGAGGAAAGCTGCGGGCCACTTGGATCACTCTGCAGTGCTTTGTGTACAACATGTTTTATATAACATGTTTACAACATGCTTATGACATGTTAACATAGAAAACATGAAACATTCATTTTGTTCTTCATATTACACTTCAGTCAAGAGACAGAAGGACTGAGCATTTCCATTTAAATGACATTATTCCAGAGTTTAGCCAGTGCCCTGCACATACCAAGTACCCTCGCCACAAGGACAACTTCAGCCGTTTTTCTGTGTGGATTGTAAGCATGGTAATTGATTTCCCCTTGAGTGTGGACCTTGTAGCTGTTAGAGGATTTATGGCAGTGTGTTTATGCTTAGATGGAAGCTCTTCTCCGTTTTCACCCCATGAAATGCAATTACTTTCATCCACAGGGGATGTTAATGCAGCTCCCTAATACTGGCATGCATACACTAAATTAACAGCCACCCCAACACTCCCACTCATGTGTTTCTTCGGACAAAAGCTTTCATGAGAGAAGAAGAAGAAGAAGGACCTCCAAGCTGCTTTGGTCATTTCTTGAGCAACTGGCTCAGGTGGAAAACAAGCTCAGTTGCTCTTTACCATTTCAGCTGCATTAATTTCTCTGTTTTTACCTTCACGGTGGCAGAATCTGTTATTGCTGTTGTGTGTTTCCGTGACCATGGCAACCACAGTGTATAATTATATAAATTGTATACCCGCCAAAGATATAAGGAAACTGAGATAACAGTTCAGTGGTCTGAGTAGGGGACTAAACTGGAAGACTAAAAATAGGGCTCCATAATTATTTTATTGCTATTAATCATTCATGGATTTACTGTAACAAGCAGAGGCACAGCATGTCAAAAGAAATGTAGCTAAATAATTCAATTCAAAAAAAAAAAAAAAGAAAAAAGAAAAAGAGTCATTTTGTCCCGCAGAAGATTTTTCTTCCAGGAGATGCTGTGAAAAACAAAACAGCACCAGAGGAGATTGTTTCCCTGATGGCTTCTTCATATACTGTGTTTTTCTGATGCGGGTAAACGGTGAGGTTTGATAGCTTAGTGCACCAGAAGCACATGAAAACTCCTGGATTTGACAGCAGTGTCTGTGAGTCTGCACCAACAGTGAGTTTGATTTGTTTCAATCAGTATTTAAGGAGACAAATTTGCAGGACTAAAATTGAGTTTGCTTATTGAGCAAAGAGTTTTAAAAGGATCCTTCCAGATTAATTATAATAACTTGAAAAGGTCATTTTGGAGAGAAAAAAAAACATAATAATTGCTGAGAGCAAACTATCGTAAGCTCGTTTGAAATGATCATCATAACCAGACAGAATAGTGTGTGTATTCACTGACACACCACTTGTTCATAAAAAAACTGGGTTGCAAAGTGTTTCTCTTTTTTCTAAAAGTATCGTAAATCCAAAAACCTGCAGAATGACACGTCTACACTCTGCAGATTTATAAATCAAATGGTTTACTGGCATATATTTTAGGCCATGGTGTGAAATGACCTGAGCTACAGTAATAAAAACAAGAAATCAAAAGGTTGTACCTTATAAATGTCAAACCGGTCGCACAGGATCAAGGAAATGCTACGACCACCGAGTGTAAAAAAACACTGATAATTTATCATTTTTGATTAAGTTAGCAAAGAAACTTTTAATTATGGATAATTAAAACATGTCTGATAGAGAAGTGCAAACTGTGGTGACAGAACAATGATGTTCACTATAATATTAAGAATGATTTCTGAGTATACTGTACAGGCCCAGCAGCAAAGTTAACAGAGAAGGTGATTCCCAAATGGTTTGAAGGCCATTTATTTGTACTCCACTTAGTCTGTCTCAAAGATACTGGTTGTTAGCATGGGATAAAGCAAAGGGAAGTTCAGCACGGCAGCTTGGTCAGGACCCGAGGCGACACCTTTTAAAGCACTGAGTATCCATTCAGCGTCTGTTAGCAAGGCACAGTGCTTTCAAGTAACTACAATCTAAACTCATCTGTCACAAAATTGGCCATTTATAACAACAAATTAACCTGATGAAGAACAAAAAGTGAAAAGTGTCTAGTGGGATGGAGGTTGTGTTAGAGGGTTGCACGCAGGAAACCACCGGGTTGGAGTGATGTGTTTTTTCTAAGCATTTTTGT
Organism: Ctenochaetus hawaiiensis; assembly: GCA_029783645.1. Classification (NCBI taxonomy): domain Eukaryota; kingdom Metazoa; phylum Chordata; class Actinopteri; order Acanthuriformes; family Acanthuridae; genus Ctenochaetus; species Ctenochaetus hawaiiensis. The sequence goes on along the minus strand of JAPZDY010000005.1, from coordinate 1,587,735 downwards.
GATCTAAACCAAACTGCCCCACTTTCACAGTATTGACTGTGTGTTTAAAACTGCAGCTGTTTCACAACATTAAACACCTGTTTAAAGTAGTAACCCTTTCACAACATTGAACAGGTGTTAGAAAGACTAAATGGCAGAGAGGCTTTGTGCAAACAGTCACAAGAAAGGTAGCCAGTGCTCTAAAAAAAAGTATTTATCTGAATAAGCCAAATAAAAAGGTATCTAGTGGAGTTTTTGTGTAAAATGTTATATTTAAATTCAGTGTTACTCATCTCAGAAACATTCAGTGCATTTGGATTATTATTATTTTGAAAGATGTCATCAATGCATGCTGGCTTGTCATCTTCTCCCTTGTTGTCCAACCCATTGTTGAGTACTTACATTGCACAAAACTGTAAAATGCACCACAGTTTGAGTCCTGCAACCAAAAAAGAAAACACAGATATTTGCAACTATGCTGAGTAAAAGGGTTGGAAAGATCATAACTGTGCTTGTAAAATTCGACATTCATTGTTGGTCTGAAAATGGAGACTTTACTCTGTTTTCTAGTGTAAAAGTCATAACACTATGCACATCTATTATCCACGACTCCTTTCTTTTTCCCAAGCTAATAAAGGTCAAGCTTTAGTAGCTTTGACTATTGACATAAATTATTCTTTAGAGGATTCGACTGATGCGTTGAGCAAGTTTTCCTTCAAATATGCAAATCTGTCACATTTCAGCTTAAGAAATCTCTTAGTTGCTTCACAAGCTCGCCTCGAGTCTTTTCTGGTGCTGCAAAGACACAGTACAAAGGATACCTAGTGAGCTTCATTTAGACTTTATTCCTCCTAAATTGCCCTGTGTCACCGCAGCACTCCAGAGGAGATATTTCATATATATCTTTGTCTGTCAAAGCTATTCTTCAGTTTGACAAATCTACCTCTTTTACATTGAATCCAGTCCCACTGTGTCCGCTATTCTGCGCGAGACCCAATATTGTTCAATTCAATTTAAGGCTGATGCTGAGATGCTATGACGAATGGCATAACTGATGTGACCTTTCAACAATAAAGGAGAAGAAAGATATATATATAGCAATATCTCGCTCCTCACAACAGATAAACTTAGCAGCTATTTTCTAGTATAGAAAAAAGGGTTTAGTGGAGTACCACAATGTTACGAGTATCCAGTAAAGAATCATCTGAGCAAAACCCGTCATTATTTGTTGCTATTTTACAGAGGGAAAACCCTAATTGATTAGTTGCTTTTACATTATCCTGGTATACAAACACAATATGACTAACATAAAAGACATAGAAAATACCAACCATGTGAAAAATAAAAACATCTGGTTGAAAAAAAAGCTCTGTGATCACATAAGGTATCCTCTTACAGTAAAGATTTATTTTTTTAAGGATAAAGCGACTTAAGTTCTCATTACAACTCATCAAGCCACTTGTTCTGTAATTATTTCTTTCACACTTGTCAAAATATTATTGTCAAGCTCGACTCGAGTCTGTTCTGTAAATATTTTTCTAATGTTTAATAAATGTAGCAACTTTTAATCAACTCATAATCATTTCAAGCTTAAAAAAAATACTGTTATTGTAAGCCACACCCACTTCTGACATAAGCCCCGCCCATTCCTAGTATGGTTGGGGATACAGTTAATTAAGCAGGTCGAACAGATGGAGATAACGGTCCAATTCTCATCTCTAATAGAAAAAGCTGTATTTTCTTGCTCTTCATAAAGTTCAAACCTTTAAATTGACTTTTTTTTTTTTCAATTATTTGCATTAAAAGTTTCCACTCTTTTATTTATTAACTTTGCTTTTATGATGCCACTTTTAAGAGTAACACTAAAACAGCTCCTGGTGGTGCACCTGTCCTTCATTATTTTCTTGTTAGGTAGTATATTTTTGTTATTTCTAAAGGTAATTTTACTGAAAGCTTTTCGACAGCCTGATTCAAAAGCAAATCTTTCAAAGAGCAAAAGGCTTCATTCTTGACTTGCCACCTTACATCAGCACTCAATCACACACAGAGAAATCCACAGTCAAAGAGGCAGAGTTGCCAATCTCTCTGCCTGCAGAAGCCTTTATACACAGAAATGCATTTAAGCCACAGGCTGAATGTTTGTGAATTTTTCATCAGTAGATCCAGTCCCCTCTTTGAAACCTTCTCTGAAATTTGAACAAGCGCAGCATACTTTTTCTTGATTAAAAAAAAGGAAGGTGATGAGGAAGAAAGTGAAATACAAAAGAACATCTGTGATGCACTTAACCTAATAAATTAAATACAAGTATTAAAATAAGTTTTAGCTTTTTGCACAGTTTACGTCTATGCTATGTGTATTTCCATTGAAAGGCACAGCTTTGCTCTACTCAATCTGAATCTCTTTGGTTAGTAATTGATGCCCTGTATTTTTTTGGTCTGACTGTCGATTAGCATGTGTGGCCTTAGTTATTGCTGTGCTTCCCTCATTGTTGGGTCAGTCATTGTTGGCAGCTTTTTGGCCAATTCAGCATGTTGAAAGAAAAAGCATTTGAGAGAAAATAGTCTGGTTGACTACTCACCTACAAAACTGCAATCCTGGTGGTCAGTATTCTGCCTCTGAATGAGTGGACTGACACGTTCCTTCAACATGTGGAGCTGAGCAAGATAAAGCCAAAGGGATTTTTGAAATGTATGACTTCATTTGCCTCCAGCTCACAACACAACTTCTAGAAAGACCCTTCAGCTTTTTGCTATAGTATCCATGATTTCATCCAAGTGTAGATTATGCTGCTTTCCAATAGACTATCGCCACCTGGTGGATGGAGGGTCATCTCCTGCACTGAACATCAGTGCTAGTTGGCAATCAGTTGTGGTCTCTGAGGTGTGGAAGTGTAACTTTTTAGTGACACACAGTCAAGGTGAGACATCCTTTGGTCAGTCTCTGTGGATGCTAGGTCTTTGTGGATGCCAGGGTCCATAACAAACAGATTAGACAAAATCTACACTGGAATCATTGTGCAACAGAAGCATTCTGCAAACTGATTAAAACATTACAACCATTTTCTTTTTTTTATTTTTGATAGATCCGGATTTTTTTTAGTATTGCAGCCCTTAAAAAAACACTGGGGTCCATTAGCGTAGTTGCAGATGTTTGTGTTGGTGTTCCTGTGTGGGCGACACTTCAAGATGATGTCATACCTGCCAGTCCCCTTCGCATTTTGCTATGACGTTGAAGGTGGATTTTTTTGTTCCCTCCAGAAGGCCACTGATTTCCTTTTACTTCTTATAAAAGTATCATCACCCTGTTAAGGCCATATTATATTGACTTTTCACATCATTGATGAACAATGATCAAGTTTTAAACCTCAAGTAAATTTCAGTTCTCCTCAATCTGATTTTACAAGGATTTTTTTAGGCTGAAAGTTCCTGCAAATACTGACCTTGTTCCCTCCACACAGATTTTTTAGAGGGACAGCTGCTTGTTTAAAGCACTTATGATGCAATATTGGATGTTTTTTTCACCAGTGCTTGCCCACTTTGGCTTCTATCAGTGATGTGCACATCAGAGACAACTGTGTGTCTAATGCAAAATAACAAACAAACATGGGACTGAGGACACGGGCAACCAAATCTGAATAAGCAGCTTGGATTTAATGCATTTTTTTTATTATTATGGATCGAGATACGATTACATACTTAGGATTTGCTTGTAAAAAAAAACAAAAAAAACAAAAAAAACACTGTGTGGTCCTCAGCATTCCTTATTGGCGAATTATTAACACCATAACATTCTGAATTTTAATAGCAAACAATCTGGTGGTTTTCAAAGATACTTTTATTTATTTATCTTACTTCGGGATATTTTTCCCACCATTTTCCCTGCTTCATAGAAAAGCACTCACCTTGCCTACAGTATGTTTGGGGATCCATGTAAAACACTGGAGCCATGAAGCTCTCCATCAAATGAAGATTCATTGTGTGGCTCAGCAATATCCTGAGACATAAATCACCGGCCGAGAGCAGACAGTTGTGGCAAGTCATTTCCTGCCAACAGCAGTTTTTTCCTCTATTTTATGTGTTCATAACAACCTTTCTGCCATCAGCATGTTGGTGCGTTTAGATAAAAATGCTTGACTACTCTTAAACCAATGTGTAAAGTGTTAAAAACGGGTAATCTCGAGCCAGTGACTGTCAAAATAAGGCAAATAAATATCAATTCAATGATTTATTGCTGCTGGGTTGAAAGGGAGTGTTTAAGGGAGCTTTTACTTTTGTCAGTTAAGTTATTGCCATGTTGAGGGCAGATACATTTTTTAAAAAATCTGCTCAAGCATGAGTCGAGCTTCCTTTGCAGCAAAACAGTTCAAATGTTGGATTACTCATTTAAACAGAGTTTATGTAAATTCATTTTCAATAAATATGGATAAATATGAAATAAAGGTCAGCAGTAATAAGGTTTCTGAGATTCGTAGTGTGAATTAAAATGTTTAGATTTAAACATTTATCTCTTTAAAGCAACAAAATGGATAAACTTTACTTTTGTACATAACTGTCTGAGTCTTCTGTTTTCTGTGTCTTGCAACCTACAAACACAACTAGGTAGTGTCGTTATAACATGGTTTAATATGTTTTGTTGTGGGGCTCTTTGCACAAGCATTGCATATAACTCAGAGCAGCATGCCAAGCTAATGTTAACCAGAGACAACATGCTGCTAGCATCCGACTAAACATGCTACCATCTTAACCACTTTGGCAGTGGTTTTATGAGGTCTGTGATCAAAAACAAGCCAATCAGCAACTTTGCTAATGAAGTCAACAACACAAGGGACAAACTTAGCAAACCATGTGATCGTAATGGCCCAACAGCAATATATCCACCTCTGAATCAGACTTGCAACCTTTTATTTTGTGAAGCCCTTGTTAAAAACTAAAGCCAGTCTGACATTATTTCAGTTCTGGCCTCTTGTTTTGCTCTAAATCAAGGTTTTCTTCTATTTCTTTGCATCTGTCATGATATTTATGGAGGCTGTTGAGTTTGTTCACTTGTCTCTGATTTTGGTGACCATCAAAGCTCCTGTGCTCCAAGCAGCAGCCATCTCTACCGAGCAAAGTCAGCTATAATCAGGGCCAACAGGGCTAACTAGCAGCTACAGTCAGCATCAGTTACGTGTTACATGTCGGGGAACTCAGTAAATTGTTGAGAGTTGAGGCAGAGCATTCAGAGAACATATAATATCGTCATAAAAACCAGTGATAGTTGTTGGTATGTGAGAAGTAATGCCTTTAAGTGTAATGCACTTTAATGCAGAAGTGATTTCACGCTTACTGTAGGAGAGTTCAAGTATACGTAGATTTCATCTCAGCATCCCTAATAAATATTGATGTGGCCAGATTCATATTGCCTGGTTTTAAAAAATTCAGATATTTTGACCTGAGTTTCTGTCCATCTTTGGTTTTAGACAGATGACATTAATAAATCACTCTTATTACAAAGTTTTTATTGACAATCCTGTAATGTTACCTGTCTTGTCTGTGCTCCGCTGTCAGTGTGTGTGCACAGTGAAGGGGATACTTTTACTATTGTAAAAGATAGCAAAACCAAGAAAAGGCACAGCTGATGAGAGGAAATGAAGCATGTGCACTAAATATTTTTATCTTTCAGGGAAGACGAGCCGTTTTCAGTCAGTGGAAGGGGAAACACTGAGTGGAGAGTTTGTGGTTATGGTTCCATGGTGTGAACAGAGTTAATGAATGAATGAATAATATTATTTTATATAAAGTATTCCTAGTGTTTCTTATTCATAATTGGATTTCAGTGTATATTTAACACAAATTAATGGACAGTGAACTGAAGCACTGAAACTTAACATTTCTGGGGATTTTTTTTTTGCTTTATTTTTTATGAGATCTTCTCTTCAAGCTGCATACAGTCTGTTTGTGAGTGTGATGTGTTGGTGGAAGAAAGAGGGATGGAGAGAAGAAAGACAGAAAGAAAAAGCGAGAGCAGGAATAACAGTCTAAATCCAAGAGTCACCCTGCTGTGATCCTTCTCGCTCACTCAGGTTACACAATGCAGCAAATGGCGATGGCTGAATCTGAGACAGTTACCATCAGCCTAATACAAGAGCAGGTGGGCCTGCCATTAAAATGGTACTACAGCTGATATTTTAAGGTTAAATGGCTAGATGATGTCGTTTTGATGTAGTGGAACTGCAAAGAAGCAGTGATGAAAACAATGTGCTGTCCAGAAGTCTGACTGTTGTATTTACTTTAGAAAATGCAAAAAACAAACACTTCATGCTTTTCTGGCTTTGCTCAGAGTCTCGTGGAAACCTTTTGCCCGTTAAATCCATTAACAACCCCTCGTCCCCTCAAGACAATGGTGAAATTAAGTCAGGAGGTTTTTCAATATCACAAGAAATGAATGCAAAATGTATGGACGGTTTATTTAAAATGTATGCAATTTATACAAGGTTATAGAGGATATATAAAATATTAGATAGAGGTTGGGGCTGTAAACTGTCCCTGCAGTCAGAAACAAATGGCTTCACTCCATCACTGCCCCCAGCATCACAGCTGCTCAAATGTCAATCTTTATGGCACTCCATGGCAGAAAATGACAAAATGCAAATGTAACCTCCATAAAAAAATTGCCTATATTACATAGAATTAATTATGCAGGAAATCTTGATGGCTCACGTCTTAAGCAAATATTGCCCGAACCCAGACTAATTGAAATATTTCACTGTAGAGCAGAATAAGGTCATCACTCATGTTCATGTAGTTCAGTGCTTCACAACCTTTTTTTGGGCCAGTGCCCCCCCCCCTTATCTATTACCCAGGTCCCTTACTGCCCTCATAAAATGGAATATAGGCTAATTGCCTTCCCTGAATATTAATTTTGATTATTATTCTGCCAATATTGTTAAAAAAATTAAAAAAACATGCCACTGAATGCCAAAAAAAAGATCTTAATTAACTGGTTGGTTAGAATATCATTAGGCCTGTAATTATTTTCACAGGGAGCAGAGCCACATTAAAAAAGGTCTGACATCGTGTTTTTTTTCCTCACCTGTCACTGTTACAGGTCACTGAACATTTCTGCCAGCCAACTCAATTTTTATTTGCCACCCCTGAAATGTTTTTAGAAAGCTTGAGAACTGTAAACTCTAAGTCAGCAGAAAGATGATAGTGTGTGATTTTGAAAAATATAATGTTCATTAATATAAGAAAAATCAAAATCTGGCATGATGACAGGTGACCTAATAGTTTTATCTGTCACAAACAGACAACATTTACATTCTTGGTAAGTTCCAGTTTCATTTCCTGTATGTGAATACAATTGTTTAAACAAACACAATAGCCAGAAAGTTGACATTCTCGTTATTGATCATGGAAAACAGCTAACCAGAAATGCTAAATAAGAAGTTTTCCTGATAATTGTTCCATCAGAAGAGAAGAGCAGGCTTCTGTGCATGAAAATCTGCTGAAAAAAGCTGATGGATGTGTTTTTTTTATTGTATCTTATTTTTCTTTCTATCTTTAACAGTTTGTGGTGGAGATTTTTAGTTCTTCTGCCACCACCGACAAACATTACTTTATATTTAATATATATAGAGATCAATGTTTTCAAACAAGTTGATGTGATAAACATAGAAACTATGTATTCAGACATATAAAATAAAGGGTGTTAATATACATTAGGCAGTTAAAGCCTATTTATTTCTGTAAAACAGATCTGCTCGGTCAGCTGTGAGTAAAAAGTTAACTTCCTCTTGCATTTGCTCTGCATGTGCAGATCCAACCTGCAGGAGAGACTGTGGATGACTCGCACTGTACAAGAGCAACTTTATTTGCTCTGAGTTTTAGGATTTTCAACCATCTTCCTTCCAATGCTGATGAATGACATGTTGATGAAAGGTATCTGGTGTTTTCACAGTGTTGTAGTATCTGTCTGGATACGAGACGCTAAGTTGCTTACATGAGATGACAGACAGTGGAGTTTCCCTTTTGTTGCCACAACAATAACACAGCAGTCAAGTTCAAGTTCCTTGAAAGAAAATGTAAAGATGTAAAAGAGGAGGAGGAAACCTTGTGCAAGAGGAGGAAACCTTTTTATCTGTAGCACAGTGAATACCAAAAATAAAGAAAGAAATCTAAAAAACCAACAGACACACCGTAGTAAAGTGTCTGTGTGTGAAATGATTAAGTAACATTAAGTAAAATTGGTTTAAACTGGCAGGTTTTAATAGACTGCGAACCGAAAGCATTTGCAAGGTTCAACTAGTCTTGTCATAAATCTTTGAATTAAATTTGCCAAAATGACCCCCTTTCAAAAATATGACTTCCAGCACCAATCAGCTGTTTCCTGGAGGGTCTGTAAAGCTTCTGTTGAGAAATGTTAAATTAGACATCAGCCTCTAAATTATAGCTGAAGAAAAGAAAAAAAAAGGGCATTTTGTTCCAATTTGTTTTAACTGTTAATAACTCATCAGCCTGCCCCCACAGCACACACACACGCACAAAAACACACACATATGCTCAACATCTAACCACACTTTACCTCCTCGATCTACTACAGCAACACATCTGTCCTGACAAGCAGGTGATAATTTAATTCGAGAGAGGGGATAATTGAATTTAAGAGATTGAGTAAGGCATGCCAATGAACTAATCCGGTCTTTCTACAGTCCATTAAGAAATTGCCCACCCATACTAACAGCTGCCCTCCCTAAAGACTTGCAAGACCAGCATATAAGGTATTAAGGGTTCAAATGAGTCAATAGGCACGATGTTTATGTCGGCGCCATGTTTGAATCAGAATGCATTGACCCTGTTAACACTGGGATGTGTTCTTGAATACTTGATTTTTTTTTTCCCTACCCCTATAATTTTTGCAAGGTAATTGTTGTTGTAATTGTAGCTAATGAATTGACATTAATTGCTGATGCTGTGCAGGTGTCCAATTAAATTCTTTAGCGGATTTTCCTGAAACGGCTTTCGCATCTGGTTTGCCAGATTACAAAAGCAACAATTCTGCTTTAGAAAATACCTTACAAAAATGTGGAGTGAGACTTCCAGGAGGCAGACAGAGCACCAGCATGGTTGGTGTTACCTCAGGGAGGGAATAAATACACTGCGGCTGTGGATAAGACCTTCACACTTCTGCTCAGACGGAGACTTTTCCACCGTCTGCTTACTGCCTACGTTAATATTGATTCTTTCTGTTATGCAAAGAGGTCACACTCTTACAGCCACCCCACATCACGGCCGAACCTACTATTTAACACTGTTTTTTTTATTTATTTTTTTATTTTGTTGTTGCTGAGGATTTTAGAGCCTGAAGTACAGTTAAGTTTTTCACTCTTGCTACGCTTGTCTTGTTTTATTATTTGCAGTTATTTTTTAAAAAAGCAGATGCTCTCTCTCTAAATGAAGACAAACTTTCACAACACAAAACCTTTCAGTAATTGTATTCTTTAGAATTAAGTTCAAAGTAAAGTGGGCAAAGCTCTTCAATCTCATCATCTTTCAGAAAAGGTACAATAGTGAGTAAAATCAACGATACATATGGATGAACACTTCAAACACTTAAAATTAAAAAAGAACTTCAACATTTCAGTCACACAGCCAAATTCAACTGTTTTTCAAGGATATATGATATAAAAGTGGTATTATTCCTCTCTAACTCTCAGTAAAATAAGCATATTTCTCAGAACACTGTAGTCTGGTCAGAGATATTAATAATCTGCTTTCTGCTCATTCCTCTTTTATAAAATACGAACATATCACAGAACATCTTGCGCCTGGCAGGGGTGCTTGTTACAATATCACACTCAGCTGCTGATGGTTCTATCTGCTGAAAAATCCATCAAAAGGGACCAAATCACACAAGGTTATACCAACGATACCAATGTCTGTTTGAAAAGTGGTTTAGCTGACTGTTTTAGACTCGACACACGGACGATGACGGTCACAAAAAGAAGTGGAGCAACTGACAAATAGCAGTGCTGCCCCCCATTTCAAACATCCTTCTCTTATGGTTTGTAGTTATCATGCGACTTGTTTTGTTGAGTTTACAGACTTCGACACTCAGAACAAGTGCATTGATTCGCCAGCCCTTTGGCCTATATATAAACAAAGCCAAATGCCACAGTGACTGTGTTTCATGCCACTGACAAAATGTGGCCACATGCAGCAGGTGGGCGGGTGCTAATGTCAAGTCATGTTTTTTTTTTCCTAATGTGTCACCCAGCAGAATTATGTCATAGCATATTAATACACGCTTATGCAAAAATAATTATCATGTGATAAGTATTACAACAAACCCCAATTGAAAGTTTGCAAAAATAATCTTAACTCATATGGATTTTTTACTTATTTTTACTGTTAATAAAGCACAGTAGAACAATACAGCATAGGTCGCTATAGCCTGCAGTTGCTGAAGTGGTGTATGTTAATATTTTTCTATCTCGTTATAGCAAGATGGCTAACAGCAAATAAAAGATCAATATGTTACATGACAGTTCATCAGAAAAAAACATAACAAATTAACATTTCTTTTTAACCTGAGGGTTAAGTTGAGCATCATCTGAGTGTGTCAGTATCTGAGTTGTGTCCACATCATGCCATGATACACACACATACAAACAAACATGCAGCACATCATAAAGAAATGAAGGGATGAAAAAACAAGTTACTTTAAAAAAAGATTAAAACGTTATGTCGTATCAGTAATCCTTGCCATAACAGAACAACGCAGTGTGTTCATTGATTCATGCCTGATTAAGTTCTTTGTTCCGTAAAAAGTTTGTGATTAAAAGAATTGATGTAAAGCTCATTTCTGAGAGATTTTCTTAAACACTTGTCTGATATATAATAAATAGCCTGTTGCAATTTCTGATCGATCCATATGAATTTAAGGCTGAAATAGATAACTCTTGATGGCTCTGCAAACAGTCCATTTAACAACCCGCCCACTCCTGAATTATGCCCCGCCCACTATGGATACAGCTACAGATACAGACAATTTAGCCATCATATGCATCTAAAAGTTAACAGATACGGATAATATTAGCTCAACCAACACCACATTTATAAAACTTAAGTATGAGAATATGAGATTTTCCTGGAATTTTCAGACTCTCAGTGGGAACATGAGTCCATATAAATTTATGGAAATTAACATGAAACAAAAGTAATAAAGTGGAAATGTAGAGTTTATATACTTTGCCTGCATTTACGCTGTCTTATGAAAATATCAAAAAACATTCATAAGCTGTCCTTAAGGCTCCTAGCTGCCGGCTAACTGAGACATCATAATAAAAAGGCTATTCATTTTAGTCGTGTTATCAAAATGTACCTGAAAGCAGGAAGTCCTGTGGCTCAGACAGTTTAGTGGTGTTGGCAGGAGAGTGGGCTGCACATGTGATGGCAGAATGTGCTGTGCATGCAGAGGGTAGTCATTTTCGTGAATTCCTATTTAATGGGATGCAAGCAAACTATTATCTCCGCCAGGCATAAGCCTGGGGGGGATCAGGCGTCCCGACGTGTGTGTATCTGTCCTCAGCTGAACTTGCAATACAAGTGGACCCATCAGCCTCATACTGTAGTGCACATTTATGACTTTATACTCCAGAACCTCTCATAGGTGCAGTAAATCACATTTTTTTTGAAAACCTGTATCAGTCACTGCTCTGGTTTCTGTTGCGGTCATACTGCTTACTTCTCATAACTGGTCAGTAAGGGCTGCAACAGATTAATTACAGCTTCAGTTAGTTTTTGTTCTTTTATCCCCGAGGACATGCTGTACATGTAGAGGTAGTTTCAACACCATGTTACACTGCCAAGTATCAGTACTCGCTGTATTCACTGTTATTTGGTGCCAAGTTTCGGTACCTTAAGAGCAGGTAATGTTTTAAATGAAAATGTGGCCGTATGATTCTTTAGGAGCCTAGTGTTGAGCAAAGACTTTGTTTTTTTCAGTAGTGTTATCCATTTTACAGTATTCAGTATCACTTAGCAAAAGGCATTTCCATTAATTGCCCATTGTACATGTGACTTACCTTGTCTGTTGTAGACATTTTTTGTGGCTCAAAAACTGACAACCACAGAACAGATCGGTCTTTTTAATCATAGCACCCGTAGATTAACCCAACAGAAGGAAATCACATTATCCTTCAAAGTAAAATACAATGAGAGATTGATATAAATATATTTATCCTCGGTCGAGTTCACCCTCCTGGTGTGTGAAGGTGTTGAAAGGTTTTCCGGTGAATGTGCTGTACGGTTACAAGCCCAAAAAACTGTAAAACTTTTATCTGAATGTACTATGAGACCAAGCACTGCCTTTTTTATGTGTACCTTTCTATTAATAATTTCACTGTTTAAAGGTATAGTTTTTGTCAGAACAGTGCAAGATTTTCAAAGACCCAAGTTAAACTTTCCGTGGAAATTTTCTGAAATATATCCTTACAATTAGTTCTACAACACGTTCAACCCTGTGCAGCCTATTCCAGAAACACAAGCAGTACGCACAGTTCTGCTAATGTCGACATTCGCCAATAAAATTTACACTAAAATACATTTGAACACCAGTGCATTTCTATTGTACCTCACATTTTAGCAAAGCAACCAATTTGCTGACCACTAAGTAATGGCAGCAGAACTGAATGTCTTTTATTGAAGGACTGACTAAATCAATATTCTTTGTTTATGTGTGAAATGAGGTGCACAGCAAACCGACTCTATTATCTTCAGGGTCTTAGGTGCCTGCGGTGGGAGGAGCATTTTGTAAGTGTCTAGCAGTCTCTGTATATCATTTCCTCTAATCTTTCTCAAGTGTTTCTTGCGCTGATAGCAGGTGGTAGTCTGCTGTGGAACAAAGCTTTTGACTGACTGGTGGGTATCCAGTATGCCTGGAAACACGGTGGAAGAAAAGGCGCCGTTGACTTTTCAATCATTATCGCTTTGTCCCACAGAGCAGAAAGTGGCTGTCAAGGGGACAAAGACAAGGGAGGAGACAGAGGAGGCAGGAGCAAAGTCTATCCAAGGAGGCGAAGAGAGAGCCATAATTTAAACAAAGTAGTTAAAGTAATAAGACATTTTGTTCATGGAGCATATTTGGTGAACTGAACTGAACATCGAGACTACATTTGTAGATAT
>JAPZDY010000005.1:1532002-1550318 GCA_029783645.1 Ctenochaetus hawaiiensis | reverse complement strand
TGCCGCATGTCACTACCCCCTCTCTCTCTGTCTCCCCCTTTCAACACTGTCCTAAAAAACCAATAAAGGCCAAAAAGTTAAAAAAAAAAAAAAAAAAAAAAAATCTAAAATAAGTTCATTTACAGAGGAAAAATAGTGCCAAAGAAGTCTTTAAGAGGCTTTTTTAACAGATGTTAGACCCAAGTGGAACAGTCAACAAATACACCATATACATATATATTATAATAACCATCGTTGACTGTTATTACAATTATCGTGTCCACATGTACACCATTCTTGTTTCAGACCTAGTTTTTCACTCCCTGCCAGGAACAGATAGAAAAATACTGTAAAAGAAGCTGCGTCATTTAGTTCAAGATAACAGGCACACTTCCTGGCGGGGTTTTAATGAAGGATAACAGGTTTCTCAAGAGAACAAGTTCAACACGGGCAGTTATGCCACACGGCTTTAAGGACACTGAATCGTAACCAAAAAAATAATAAAGTGCACTAACATTTTCAAATTCAGGACACATACAGTGTCGGGTACGAGCGTACACTGTGTGCAAAATTAAGCTGATGAAAGGGCTGTAATGAACGTTTGTGTTTTTTAGACCGCTGATCCAGAGTGGCACAACAAAGCAAAGTCGGGGGGAAAAAAAGTAGACTTCTGCACATCAACAAACAACCCCGAATAACAGACAACAAAAAGCTGACTTGGAAACAAATAAATGCGAAATTTGTTCCAGCTGGCTGGAATATCTGTGCATGGAGACCATAAAAAGGCATACTTCAGTAGCCCCTGACTATAATACAGCACAAACAGCTACATTCAGGCAAACAAGGTACCTTACATTTTCCCCCATTTTCCCCCCAATTTGCCATCAAACCACGGAGCGAAAAGAGAGAATTGGATTGTTAGCTCTCCAAGTGCTATTTGAAGAAGTGTTGAACAACCCCATTATAAACAGACTCCAGTTCTTCCACCACAGACTTAGTGTCCATCTCTCTCCTGAGCATGTATGCCGACCTGTCTTTTTTTTTTTTTTCTACGTTGGCGAAGGTCTCATTATCTTTTCCATCAAATTCTTTTCTCTGTTGGTCATTTCGAGCTGTATTTTCTCAGCAAAAACCTCCATCCACCACTATTTCTAATATCATTGATGAAAATGGAAAAATCGGTATCTTTCTTGGTTGTTTATATAAAAAAAACACTGATAATTTTCAACAATTCCTCAAAATCAAAGAATATACATCTCTGTTGTCCAGAACAACATGTTTAAGTATTTTTACACACATTGCATGGCTTCTAAAACACTTACAAATTACTATTAAAAAATACACTCACTTTTTTTAGGGGATATCAAGTTTTATATAGAAGAATATTTGTGTTTGGATTAAAATACCTTCCTCTTTAAGGATTGAGGGCCTTTGTTTTTTTTTGGTTGCAATGATAACTGTGGTGATGGTGAGAAAACTACTGTGATCATGTTTTTTTAAAAAATAAAATAACACTGAATCCACAGCATTCTCTCATGTTAAAGTCCAACATTTCCTTGACCATTCTGTCCACCCTGACCTCTCCACAAAGTTGACTCGCTGAAACGACTGATGCTGCTGTTTTTCTTTAACAAATACAATATGAGCTCTTGATGATAGCAGTGGGATGGAGGCTTGTTGCCTACAAGACAAAAAAAAAGTTATGTTCCATAAACATTGCCTGTGCTCACCTCAGCACATCACAGGTACAAATGGACCATTACGCTAATGGAGCCAAGCGGACAAAGCACATGTTCAGCTGCCATCTTTACAAAACTCTCAGGGAGCCAATTACAGCAAATCCCCCTTCACCATGCAGAACAGTGCCTCATTTCAAGCAGCTTTGCAGAGGCAGAAAGAAAAGACCAAGCCATAATTAACATGAACAGCAGGTAGAATACATTCTCGAAACTGTCAACACACAAACTGGTTGTTGTTTAAGAGTGCAGGTGGAACAGAATGTACCTTTAGGGACAGTTTGAGAAGCTTTCCAGATGTGAAAACACCCGAGTGGTAATAGATACAAAAAATATTGTGAGACACTCACATTTATTATGGATTTTTCTTTTTGATGTTGACACCTACCAAACCAAAGTGTTAAATGTGATTTTCTTTCATTTTCATAGTCAAGTTTATTTAATGTAAGTTCATTAGGCAGTCAGGCCTCATGAACAAAACTCGATATGGATTCAAAAGTAGGGCTTCTGATTGAAATGAGCTCTGCTATCACAAGTCTACAGCTTTATTCCAATGTCTGCTTTAAGCCCAAAGCAGTGAAAAATCAAAGACTTGAGTAATGTCATGAGAATAATCAGTGGGAAAGCCTAAGTGATAGAGGATGGACTTCATATGCTCTGACTTAGAAGCGGTATGGTCAGTGTATCTGCCCCCCTCGGTTTGCATAAAATCATGTGTGACACGCATGAATTTGTGTTAAATTACACAGAACGTATCATGCAGTCAATGTGAAAGCACCGGAGAACTTTCTGTCCTTTTAACTACATGCCAAGATTACTGTCTTACTCATCAGCTCCTTGCAAAGAACAAGCTCCTTTGATTGATTGACTGATTAATCCAAGTGTCCCTTCACCACTAAACAACAGCACCAGAATAATGCCTGCAGACTATTTAATCCCAAACACTCTCTCAGACACGAAGCAAACACTAACAATTGACAGAACAACTCTGACTTCAAATCAGTCACCTCATCTCAGCATCAGTGTCAATACAATCAGCCAATAAGTGCATGCAAGTGGTGGTGCCAGTCTGGTTGCCTCCATTGAGTTAATGATAATCAATTCCCCCTGACTCTTGAAAAGAGTCTCTAAATGAGAAGAGTTGATGGAATTCCATGTGCAGAATAATAACACTTGGCATGAGAGAGTACAGCATATGTTCAGAACAGAAACAGCAACGCTTCAGCACAGATGTTAAATAACACGCTCTACGAATGGCAATATTGATAGGTTGGTTAGTCCTTTACCCTTATTTATTCTGAGTAAATTTCAAAAACAGTTGAATATGTTGCCATTATGTTTGTGAAAAACATGAATGTGATGTAGGTCAACATTTTAATTTGTCTAAAATGACCAATTACCTGCCTAACCATCTATTCTCCCCCACTTTGAGCTGGAGCTACTGAGTGTTTGGTGGACTGGGTGACTTTCTTGCGAGATTTAATAACTTCCAGATCCTCCAAGCGACATTATTTCTTAAAAGCAACTAGCAAAAAATTAAGATACTTACTAAGACTATTATGGAAAGGGCAAGAAATGTATTCAAGTAAATTTGTCTTATTAATTGTCCTGCATGCTGCTCAGAGTAAGCAGTCAAAAGCTATTCAGCCTTCAGCGCCGAGGTCTCCTCCTCTCATTTTGCACTGTATGCAGGCAGTCAGTAGGTGTGCATGGAGTGTCGGCCAGGCAGGAGGAAACTGCCTGCAGCATGAAGGAGGTTCAGTTATACTGGGTTACTAAAGTTAAGTCGATGCCTTCCCTCAAATTATTCTCTGGTGTCAGAGCTTTTCATTCCAGCCAAATCTTACGTTCAGGATTTTTCCACTGAATCTTAATTTGCTGAAGTTGTAAAATGCTTTTATTTCAGTCAGTGCTTAAGGTGAACTCTCTCCAACTGCAGCATCAACAAGTAATAATCTTTATGCAAATAAATTATTGGTGAGATTTGAATTATTCAAATGAGTACAACATAACTGCAACTTTTAGCCACATTTGGAGCTGGTGTCCGCTGCTCTCATTCGAGCAGAGTTGGCAACACCAGTGTTTTTCACTGATTTTCAAAGGTTAGTTAGCCATCAGGCAAAACCACAGCAACCACTGACATGCTACCATCACCACCCTGACGGCAAAACAGATGGAAGGTGTTAGTTAGGTGTGAATACAGCATTGTGTCTTCTGCTGCAGACTCTTCAAATGTGTTTTAAATTGAATGGACTTGGTAAGTTAAAATTCTCATTGTGAACATGTTAGCATGTTGACATTAGCATCTAACCTTAAGTGCCAGTGTGCCTAAGTGCAGCCTTGGTGGCTGCAGATTATTGAACCTTGTCAGCACAATTAATGCTCCAACTGTGTTTCAGCTGCAGACATTTGTCTTTGTTTTAATCAATAAAGCCATCTGCACAGGACGTGTAATGGCTTGTGCTTTAAACACATAACTGCAACCACAAGCATCTCCACTTTAAGTCTTTTTCTTCTATTTTGCTTGTTTTTCTACACTGATTCTCTATTAAGCTCTTTGACCTTCTGAAACGTGGACACACATTATCAGGTCTTGACACATCCTGTTTACTTACTGAAAAGTCTGTAATTTATGATTCTTCACAACTAATCTGGAACAGTTTTTAAGGAAAGGTAATGCCAGCCAGATTGAATTTCCTATTAACATAATGAGTGAATGGTAATTAACATGGCTTAGGGCGCAAAATGTGCTAGCCTACTGAAAGTATTAGAAAAATCCTTGCTGACAACTCACATAATTTATTTTCCACCAAAATATCTGTTCTTGGGTTGCATGTCTACATCATTATTAAAGTTTTTATGGTTATATGGAAACACAGTATACTACAGTCAAATCTGCTGCAACTTGAGACTCAACATTTAACATTTAACTTAAAGAGAAACTCAAAAGAAAATACTCTTACTACACTTTGTACGCCCCATCCCCTATTATAAACAAAACATAACACTTAATTCACTTCAAATCTTTTGCCACTTAACACACAGAGCCAATGTTTTCGTCATCACATTTATATCACACAAAATTATTAAAACAGGAAATTGGAAATGCACATTTATAGTGATGCTGTAAAAATTGTTGTAAATAAAAAAAAACTACCATGTTGATACTCACAGCTGTAAAGCTTGCATGTTTGTATGAGGACACATTTTTTTCCTGCACTTTCGCTGCCTTCCTTCCTTGTGTGCCCAGTCTCACTCTAGCTTAAGTAATAAATTAGGTAATATATCTGCCAGCCATGTGGAAGGGACTGGTCATGCACAATGAGCGCGCAGACGGAGTGTTCAGGTGGGCGGCCATGTGGGTATAAAAGCTAGCAGGCTGTTGTCTTATTACAGGTCTGTTTTAAGGACAACTGGAGCTGCTGGCTTTTCAGCGGGGCAGGCCGGGGTTTACCACAGTTCATTAGACTCTGTTTTCTCATGGTGTTTATTTTCTTATGATCTGCCATGAGCCCCTTTATGGAAAAGTCATTTCTGTAATTAAAAAAGAGAGATTGCATCAAGAAAAAACTGAAAGCTTGTCTCTCAGCTGTTATCTCTCACAGCAACTTGTTGGATGGATCATAGTAGCGACAGTGGTTTCCTTTGTAGCGTTGTCAAAGAATTTTTGCTGTGAAGTTTGATAAGCGCATTTAGGCTCTAAAGAGATAATCTTAAGGACCTCACTGCCTTTCCTCTAGCGCCACCCATAGGATACAGTTTACACATCCAGCCATATTTACAACCGGTAAAGCTCTGAAATCAATTTTATTTCCTTCTTTAGATGGTATTTTTCGTTGTAGTTAACAAACAATAAAGTATTTCTGAATTGGCAAGCATTAATAGTACTGGAGGTAGACAGGGATGTTTTAGTTGTTTGCATAAAACATGACCCCACTTCAATTTCGTGCTCCTTGTAATAACTCAAATGTGTGTTGTTCCTGTCCCACAGCTTGTAAATTCTGCGTCGGTTTTATCACACCACCGAGACTCCTGCAAATTTACAAGAAGATGGGACTTGTGAGAGGAGGACTATCTACCTCTGTAGGGTCTGTTTCCTATCTGTCCCCTAGGAAGCCATTACTGGGAACTAGCTCTGTTTATAGGAAGAGAGTCTCAATATGAAACGTGGCTGAGTTTGCTGGATGGGAAGTGCGGTGAAATATTGTTTGTCTGGCCTCCCAAGATAAAGACACAAATTTTCAAATTCATAGTTTTTCCTCCTCTAAGGAGCACCTTGCTTTACATTGGCTTGCATAACTGCCAAATGCCTGCAAGGTACTGTGAGGAGAACTCAGATTGTGAAGAAACAAGTGCAACAAAAGCAAACGCGAACACACACGAGTGTATATGCACAGAGAAGGAGAGATCCAATAAAAGCCTGAATTAGCTCCTAAGAAGCTGTGCATCATAGTTACACCTATATCACTTCAGCGCCTGCAAAAAACAAATAAAGCTTAAGTATTATCAGTTAAGCTGTGCGGCAGGAAACACCAGAAACCGACGGTTCATCTGCTCACCTGCTCTCATTAGCTCTGCACCGCTATTTCTCTTTTCAGTGGCCCTTTATCAAAATAAGGTGGTTCGATATGACCCACTTTGTTTGCTCATTATGAAACACAGAGACATCACTTTAAAACAGCGTTTAATTGTGAAAAATTAATATCTCTGTGAATCTATTAAATCTATTACTATTAATTGTTAGTGTGTGCTGTCAAGTCACAGGCATCTCCCCCCTTTGAGACAAATTCAGCCACAAATGACTTAAAGGGAGCATCACTCTTAAGGGTTCAAAAGCATTTTCTGTACTTATAATCAAGGCTACAGTATATTTAGGCATTTATAAATTGTCTTAACTTACTGATCCAATCCATTTTGTTTTAAAGAAACTTTGCAAACATATTTTACAGTTCACATTCTGGTGTTCATGCTGCAGTGGCAAAGAGACGGGAAAATCATTTCTTCAAGTGAAAAATACAGTGATGCAGCCTCTGGTAGTGCTGCTCTACTACAAAGAGGAAGCAAGTTTCTGGAAAAAGGCATTAAAATTTTACCATACTCCCCCACACCCACACACACACACATGCACAGACTGTGCAAAACAAACTATTGTTTGCATGGACAAATCCATGTAATTGCAGTGGAGCACATAAGGCATTTTGAATCAAAACATTGCCTGTCGGATGACTGTTATAGTGAAAAACACATCCTTCCAGTGCTTATCAAAACAAATCTCCTGTGCTGTGGATAGTGGACTTCGCAGTGTTTCAAACAGGCACCTCGTTCAGCTTAGATTTAAGAAATGTGCGTGTCAGCCTTGTGACGGACCAGCAGTTTTTCCAGGGTGCGCCCAGTCTCTCGCTCAAGGAGGGCATGACCTGGGATGAGCTCGAGCCTCCTCCAGTACTGCGCAGAATAAACAGGATCTGATGGAGGGTTTTCAGAGCACATGGAGATTCACCTGTTTTCAGACCTTTTCACACCTGGTTTCGAGCAGGGATGATGCTGGATTGTCAGTTTTGGAAACTTAGGGAAAAATTACTTTGTTAAACCTTTTACACTGTTAACTATATGACTACATAAGTTACTCTGCTTTTGATGTTACCAGCAAGTGTTCGTATGAAGAAAACCCCCACAGAGCAGGCAAACAGCAGGCGAACCAGCTTTGATACTATTTTCATTCCTTTTGATAAATGCATGTAAATATTTGTGTTAGATGACAGATGGACGTTTATCACTGTTGTCTTGTATTAAAATTTGATCTGAAATATAAATATAACACCGAGGGTAAGGTGGGTCTTGGCACAGCTTGCTCATCATTAGAAAGCCAATCTGGCATTCTCAAGTGAAGTGTCTGCAATATGTGACGAGAGGATCATCATTAAAGCATGCTGAACCGTCAGTGCTTTGTGAGACACGGTGCACCGTGCAACATTTCAGATCAATGTGACTTAAAAGTGTGAAGAAGATGAAGGGAAGGTCACCGTGTACAAATCTGGCTATTCAGAACTGGAGATACTATGTTCAAAAAGTGACCTTCAGGTGTGATCTCTGCTAATAAAGCCCTCTGATGTCCCCTAGCAGTGTCTGAGTCTCTTCCCTCAGCCTCGCTAATCACATCATCGCTAAACATTTTCTCTTTTTTTGACAATTACGTTGATAGATATGATGGTCATTAATCATAGTGGTGACTGGCTAATGCTATCAGCTCACGGCAGCAGGTTTTAATCATCCTCTTATGGATAAAGCTAGTCATACATTATCCAATGCTGCACATCTTGCAGGCTAGAAAATGTTATTAAAAAGTTGCAAAGCCAGTAGATTGTAAAGCTCGCAAACTGCAGAGGAGCGCTCGGTTTCAATCTCTCGGTGCTGCATATCTAAAAATATAATAAGAAAGGTGTATCATCAGAGCTGAAACTCCACTAACCTCTAAAACCAGCCAGGCTACTGAGCCTGAGTATCATATCATTTAGCACGCCGAACCTGAGCTCAGCGCTGAAAGTTGCATGACCTGAGCACAAAATGTAATAGCATTTTAGCAATCCTATAGTCCCGCTATACAGTCAGGAGGATTCTGCTATAACACAATTGTAATTGCTGTGTTTGCTTCAGGTCATTGATGGGATTTTTTTCCCTCTGAAACGTATTGTTGGAGCCTGTGGGACCGCCGACCTACTACAGGAATGTTTTATTCCAGTCCTTATAATTGGTTCATAAAAGAAAAAAATCTGAAATCCCTCGGGTCTCGTGCACCAACATGCGAAGGCCGTCCAAGCGGCAGTTCAGCTCTTGCGTTCTTGTGTTATTCAATGCTTTTGGTTTGCTTGTAGCCAGTTGTTAAATTGTTCTGATTAAACACTTATGTTTATTCAAAGAGTAAATGCTGCTCAGATATGCAGTATGAAATCCTTGAATAAATGACATAACTAAAGTGTCTGCATAAACAAGCGGAGTGTTTTGAATATTTCTCAGAGAAGAAAAACAGATGGATGGATGTAAGTAAAACAGAAACCTTGTGGGTCCTGTTTTGATGCCAGTGAATTGTCAGTTTTAGCGCAGAGAAGACTGCAATCCACTTGGGCTCATTTGTTAATTTCCTGGCTTCAAATAAACCTGCTTTGGGTGGATGGAGTGCAGTAACTCAGGTTGTGTTTATGCAGGTCAGATGGAGCAGTGTGGCTTTTGTACTCATTTTGGCATGAAATTACTCTTATGTTGTTGTCTGTTTGGACCATCTGTCATCTTCAACATGAAAGCAAAAAGCTAAAATACACTCGATAATTATACGTTGTTGTTGCCAGCAAAACAGAGTTCAACCCCTGATGTATTCCACTTTCTTTAATCATGTCACCTTATAGATGCATGACAAATTGCATGCATTTAGTATACGTTACTGTCATCTCTGGATGGCAACAAGAGCAGAAGCAGCTGTGGATTGAATCACCAGCCCTGCAGTTACTGGATGATTTGTTCTACCTGTTTAACCAGCCCCCCCACAGGTTGAATAATAGCTACCAAACATTAGCTTGGAACATTTTGTCATAAAAGAGAGAGAAAGACTAAACACAAACCAGCCTAGTTAAAATATTGAAGATACTGAAAGGCCAATAAAGATTACAGAGCTCGCAAATAAATACTGAAGTTGCATAAACACAGCCAACTAGCATGTCATCTGCTACCATCAGTGCTAACAGCATGAATCCAAACAAACAAATTAGCCCTAGGCTACAAAACAAATATAATAGAACACACAGGTGGAGGCACTTACAATTTGTTGCATGAACAATTCAGCTGTGAAAATGAAGCTGTTCACTCGTTGTTCATGCTACTAACTGGTGCAGCAATGGGGGATCAAGATTACCCAAACATGCACATGCTGAGCAAAGGGTCCTTCACCTTGGGCCTGATCATATACACTATGCATCAGACACTGTACCAAACATAAATCCTCCAAATAGTGATGGTGCTGGTTGTTGTTTTATGTCTTCTTTCTCTGTTTCTTTCCTCAATCCATCCACCTATCCATTATCTGTAACCGCTTATCCTTTATCCTCTACAGGGTTGCAGAGGGCCAAAGCCAATCTCAGCTAACACTGGACGATGGGCAAGGTGCATCCTTGACAGGTCACTGTTCATCACAGGCCTAACAAATTGAGACAAACAACCATTTACGCTCTCATTCCCTGCCTATGGGCAATTTACAGTCACCAGTTAACCTGACCTGCATGTCTTTGCCTGTGGGAGGAAGCAGGGGCAGATACAGATACGGGGAGAATATGCAAACTCTACACAGTTTCCTATAAATCGCATTACCTTTACATTATTTGTTGGGGGAAAAAAAAGCATTGTTTTTACATGAAGCAAGTGCTATATGTTTTTATTTTAAATGCAAACCACTGGGAGCGAGTCGAGATGGGCTGTTGAATGTACGAGACGCAGGACTGACACTGCAGACGGAAGACTGTGTTTTTGGTTTAAAGGTGATAAAGTAAACACGTTCTGTCTTGTGAAGTCGCTTGCTCTTTCTCAATGCTTAACAAGACTACAAGTTAATCCCTGTGACTCTCACCAAGCTCCAGAACAAATCCAGACATTTTAAAACTGTAATCATGATTGAGCTGCTAAAATAACACGAAATACATTCATGGTTTACGTTTGGCAGATACATTACGAGCATTGTGGACAAGTTCAACAACTTGCTAGACACATTCAGTGAAACAAAAGGTTGTCATTACACTGATAAAACAGACAAATCAGGAGGCAATTATGCTTCTCTCACTGTATTTGTTGTTGCAAATGAGGAGTATGAACAGATAGAATTGGATTTCTGTGTGTCTGTCTGTCTGTTCGTTCGTCCATCCACGTCTATCCATGCAAAGCCGTCTGGAATTCAGAAGTGTTTTATCTTGTAATTTGGGATCCTAATTTGTCATTTATTCAGTATTGATTATAACGGGTCAGACTCTTACAGGATAGTTAGGATTAATATTTGCATGTTTCCTCAGGCTCAGTGTTTCATTCCCTGCTGAGACACTAAGCTCTCTCTGAGGCACCATTTGTGAGAGTTTTCGATTGGATCTCACACAGTAATTGGCAATTTGCACCGCTCTTCCTTACCACATAAATTATATTTTTATAAAGAAATTATGCTGTGTGTAGCACCTCTTGTACATTCACACACTCACGTACCCACACTTATCGATTACATTGAGCGCACCTGCGGTCCAAGTTTCTGTTGTTTCCCTAAAAAGCCACACTGTTACTTTCAGTGAATATGGACTAAATACATCACTTGCAGATTTTTTTGTACCTTATTCTATAGGACACTTAAAGAGCTCTACAAATGAAAATCACGTTTTAACCTTACTGACATGTCCATATGGTGTTTTTAAATGTTGCACAACATCAGAGTAAAGAAATAAAAACTAGAAACATCATGCAAGAGCATTTCCTTGAAACTGTATTGTACCAATGAAAGTTTCACAAACAGATTCAGGGATTATCAGGTCATACACCTAAGAATCTTATACAATAATCCTGGTAAGTGGGGCTACAGAGAAATAAGGGGTTGTCAAAGAATAGGCATTCAGTATTTTTTTTGTTTTTTTAAAGATATTTTTGGGCTTTTTATGGCCTTTATTCGATAGGATAGAGTTGAAGAGGGGAGACAGAGATAGAGGGGGTAGTGACACGCAGCAAAGGGTCGGAGCTGGAGTCGAACTCGCGACCGCCGCATGGAGGACTGAGCCTCCGTACATGGGACGCCTGCGCTACCGATCGAGCTAAACCGGTGCCCCGGCATTCAGTATTTTGCATTTTAAATATAATACTTAAAAAGCAACGGAAGAAATGTGGTTTGTTTTCAGTTACAGAGTTACAAAGGAGATTTAATAAGCCTTCATGTTTACCAAAGGATCTCAAAATCAAAGAGCTAAACTAAAGCCTGCATTAGGCTTCTTCTAAAGCACTGTTTAATCACAAAACTAATATTGAAGCCTGATGCAGTTTCATACATTTTTCCTGAGAACACAGTGAGCACAAGACAACATGTTGTTCAGCTGAGAAGTTTTTTTTTTTCCAAGGCCTGTGTCTAACAAACTTGCAGTGCTAAGTAACGTAAGCTAAGCAAAACTTTTTGTTAGCAAGTGAAGCTGCTGTTGAATGTTTTTATATTGTTTGATGAACAGAGCAAAGCTATGAGCAAGCAGTAGAAAGATAGGTGGATGTTTAGGGTGGTGACTGCTTAAATTGTACATATTGCATAAAGACAAAGATGTAGATTTACATCCAAGCCAATGTGAGCTATGAAGAGATTTTCATTAATAAAACCTGTTAAACTTTAGTAAAAAATTGAATGAAATTTGTAATTTTTGATGAACAGAGATGTGTTCAGTGAGTTTGATACATGCCTGGTGGGGAGCTTTAAAAGAAACGGGGAATTGGTAAGACACAGTGCGATTTATTTTTCAATCAATGACCATTAACACCTCACTCTCTTAATTACCTTCCAAGAGGGTATTTTATAGCAGCCGGAAGCTGCTAGTAAAGTAATCCAAATTGCATGAAATCTTGAAAATCTTAACGCCAAAATTATTTCTTTGTTTTCCATCTCAGACAAACATGGCTGAGTGAGTCCTGTCAGTCCTCCAGCTGCAAACCTTAATCATAGGTTGATGATGGTTGAGAACACTGTTGAATTTTAAACAGTGACAGGAAGAGATAATCACTCTTCACTTCTGAGATCAAGAGGCTCGGCAATCTGTAATAACGCATAAAGCTTTAGAGGACAAATTTGCATGTTGCTGGCTTGAAATGGCAGAGAAAGCGATACAGAATTTTCCCAAGGCTCAAGGAAACGCTCGAGTTCAGAGCGAGATATCTCAGCCACTACATGGCAGATTGTCATTTAATTTGCAGTGAAAACTCATGGAGCCCAAAGGCTTATCACTTATGACATGTTGACTCTTTCACCTTTCCTAGCTTCAGGATCTGGTCAAATTTCCACTTTTACCTACAAAAAAAAAAGATGAGGATTAAACCACCAAACAAGATTTTCACGACATGTGCTTTGAACATTTGTTATACAGAGAATGAACCATTATCGTCTTGATGTCTTCTTGATCTATCCTCAGTGGCACCTTCTGGCTAAAATGATACAGTTTTCACATTTATGACGTCTACGGGAGGAGCCCCTTACATTTTCATTCTGTTAACTCTGTGAGCTCCATTGTCTCTAGTGCAACGCCCTCAGGATGAAATGTGAAGAAAGCTCATAATGTGAGTGGCAGATTGTCATGAAATTTGCTCCTTAGGGAATAAACTGCCTTTGATTTTGACCAAATTGGCCTTTCTCTGCCATCACAAGACAAACTTTACATTTAAAACTAAAATAGATCTTGTCAGTATGCTCTTGAAGTACAATGTGCCTTTTGAGTTTTAGTGTTTTAAATTCTACAAATTGTTTATCTCTTATAAGCAGTTATTTTTTTAATGTCTTAGTTCTTACACACGTGTGAGGTGACATGATTCAACGTACCTTTCTGTTAGTTTTTCTCTGTAATTTCTCTGCAGTAAACATTTAAAATGTTCAGTTTCTCTACATTTCTTGACTAAAAGTCCACGCGGGATTGTCAGAAAAATGATCACATCAGCATCATCATTACAGTCAAAGAATATCAGATGAATGAGAGAGGCTAGAAATCCTGGTGAGTTCACTGCTGCCTTGACAAGAGCACTAGACTGTGAACATCACACTTTGAATTTGGCTCAAAACCTTCACTTCCTCAGTGCCTGTCAGTGTCCATAACAACACTCGAATGTCATTAGAGTAAAAGGAGTGAATCCATAGTGTCTCAGTTAGCCCTGATGGGATTTCAACATGAGACCGGGTTGTTATTCTGACTGAGAGGAAAAAGAACGAATAGCTATATTTTTTTTCTAGTGTAGCTCTTCACTTTAGAATATCTCATTTTTAAGCCAAAATGGCTAAAACATTTACTTGATTTATATATTTAAACATTCAATATGAAATCAGGGCTGACACAGGAATCCTGCTGGTTAAAGCAATAGGATAGGAAGGGCAAAGGGATAAGCCCATTAAGGTTAAATGGTAACAGAGTTATATATATATATAAATTAAATGTCATATTGGAGTCACTGATTGAACAGAGCTCCTCTGATAATCATTTTCTTTGTTCTCTTGCTTTGTGCAGCCTCCACTGTTGGTCAGGTGTGATTGTTGCCATTCATCATTTTCCACCTGCCTGATTCTGAACCACATTCATCACTTCCCACCTGCCTGAGCTGAGCTGGGCTGCAAAATCCCAGAGCCTGAGTGGGAAACAGAAAATCACAGTGATTGAACGTCAAGGGAAGCAGATGTCAAACTGGTATTGGCCCGGAATGACACACAGGCCCTTCGCTTTCCCCTGTCACTTTAAACTGGTAAGTGACCTTCAAAATAGAAACCCTGCACCATTACTGCTGAGCTGTCACAGCCTGATGGTGAATGCTGACGGGTGAGCGGTGAGCTACTGAGGCCTTCAGAAAGCACTCAGATCATTAAAGTGTGACCAGCGGTTGCAAAGTTGTGATGCCGTCTCAAGTGACCATAAAAGCCCTGATGAATTTGTTACACTGAAAGCCGTGGGGATCAGAAATGTCACAAGATATCATTGTAATGTGTGTTTATTTAAAGAAAATGACAAAAAACAGTTTTTCATGGATCAGATTTAACAGTTCTGATGCAATATTCAGCTTTTATAATGTCATCTTAAAGATGAAGATACCAGACGCCATCAGTGATATTGACTGTGAAAGATGTTTTTATCCGGAGGGGCTTTCAAACAGCTGCATGCTACGTTGGCCTGCAGGGACAGCCGCTTGCTTTTTGAAGATCCCAAGTGAAATCAGCACTGCCTCCATCAAGTCAAGAGAGAAACAAAACAAGATGCAAAATAGGAAAAAAAAAGCTCTATTTTACAAATAGCTTGGCATCCTCTGAGTGTACCCATCACATTATTTAGTGTAGTTGTGAATGTTATTAAATGGCCTTTTTATTGTGGAATAGCCTGAGGAAAAAATGAAAATGTATGAAAGCAACCCTGTCTCCTTGAAATTATGTTTATTTAGTACTGATTTGTATTTCCAAGTACATATTGAGTGCATAATGTACAGAGGCTATGTTTTATGCTAATGAAGAAAATGCTACGTTTTTGTCAACACACAAGGCGATGATGCAAAATGGTGAGAGTCCAAGGCTTAATGACCTCAGGGACTAGACTTTAAGGCTGTCTGTGGTCCGGTTTAAGCAAAAAAAACACCTGTATGGTTGGAAGAGGACTGAGATGTTGGTTTCATTTATGGTCTCATGCTTCAAGTGATTGTTGACATGTTTAATATTTACAGCCAGATGAAAGTATTATTTTAAGTGCACCGTTCAGTTTAAATATTTTGGCCCCTTTTCCTTTATTGTGTCTTTTTTGCAGGTTTGTAAAAGAAAACATACAAAATACAAATCAGGATGTTTAATTTAGGTCAGATATCTGCGCTTGAAATGTGTGCAAAATAGCTATTTCTTAGTTAGACAATGACTTA
This sequence comes from Ctenochaetus hawaiiensis, assembly GCA_029783645.1. Lineage (NCBI taxonomy): Eukaryota > Metazoa > Chordata > Actinopteri > Acanthuriformes > Acanthuridae > Ctenochaetus > Ctenochaetus hawaiiensis. The sequence goes on along the minus strand of JAPZDY010000005.1, from coordinate 1,534,965 downwards.
TATGCTTATTTAAACACATACTATAAAACAAAAAATTGTATTTATCAAGAAAGTTGTATGACAGTTTCTGTTAGCTCAAGTTTTTACCTTGTTCAGAACTCATAAGCTGCACCAAACTTTGCACTTTCATTTCAGGAGTTACAGGAGTGTTTGTTCATGCATTATTCATAGCCTGACTTTAATAACATTTCGTTCCATAAAACGTGGCAGAAAAGCATTTCATATGGGTGTTTACAGTATTTCCTGATTTATTAAGTCATAAAAAAAAAGAGATCCGAAAATTCTGTGTGAATCTAAAATGTCAACAAAGTGAAACAAGAATTTTGAGCCTGGCTTTATCCAGTGTTTTGATTCCTGCTTTACACATCTATGCAAATCCGTGCATAATTTAATTTCACAAAACAAAACCTCTTTGCAGACATATTTAAGAAAACATGTCATATTAAAAGTAATTGTCTTAATATGAGTAATCAGCAGGGGAAGATAATTGATGATATCTATTACTTTACATGCTCACCTGTTCACCTTCGTATCTTGCCTTTACAAGTTTTTTCTTAGCTCAAACATACTGTGCCAGTGAACATTTTCCAGATGAATTCAGTGTGAACATTAGCGACTGTGGAGATGAGTACTATCATCACATTATGCTGTTTTCTAATTATGTTGATAAAAAAGTTTAATTTCACTCTCATCATATTTGCTGTTGCAAATTAAACACATATACACAAATGGAATTTCCTTTTTGCTCAAGGAAATGAGAAAATAACTCGGCTCACGATAGGATCATACTTCAATTTGTTCCTCTAACCATCAGCACCAGCTGACCTCAGCCGTTTGTCTGACACACAATTCAGACCTTGTCTAGTTCTCAGAAGTATATATATATATAAATATATAGGGGAATACCTGGACTCTCACAGCAAAGTTCTGCCCGTCCAATTAAATCAAAGCAGATAAGTGGGATGTGTGAACCATGCAAATGAGGAGAAAAAGCAATTTTTCCAGATCCTTGACATCCATCATTCGAGCAAGGTGACCACTGCCATCCATCTAATGTGTTTCATTTATGTATCAGATGACTTTAATTCCCTCTCCATGCTTTTATCCTACACACAGTAATATTCCGCTGTGTGACCACCATCACATCGCAGTGATTTTGTATTCACCGGTGGGATGACCTCTCGGTTGTTGTGTTATCATGTCACTTGTGATGTGATTTGGCCGCATGCCCTCCTGTCACTGATCTTCAGCGCCTCAGAATAATGATGATGATATATGGCTGTTTGTGCAGCGGGGTCCTCTGAAACTTGTGAACTGTGATCCTCAATCTCTGTCCATCTTGTTGTTATTTAACAGCACCTGAGAGAGATTGCACGCCTGTTGGACAGGAGGTCGCTGCTGTGATCTTAACTACAGCGGAGGACAGATTGCACAATATTCGTTCCTTGGAAACGTGCGAAACAAATAGGCTTTTTTCACAGCAGACATTTCTACTTGTCACAGCAGGAAAAGCTCACTGCAATCAGATGAGTCTTGATGTTAATAAATATGCACAGGAAGTTTTCTTATATTATTTTTCATGGTTTATTCACAAATGACTCACAAAAATAATTTCTATTGTTTATTGATATAATAAATCCACATTTAAGACAAGCAGGTTCTTAAATGAACTTTCATTTCACACATAATAATAAATTAGCATATTTTAAGCTTCTTAATAAAAATATTTAAAGTATTTTTAAAAGAAAATTATGTATTTAACCAATCATATAGGTCCTCTTTGTCTATAAAGCTATCAAGTTAGCTAACAAGTTAGCTCTATAGACACGTTTTAACTAGATAGGATCTCTGACAAGCATTCACAATGTTTTTTTTGTTTTAAAATGGTTTTAAAAATCAAAACAAGCTAGACAACCAATCATATCACAATCAATCACAACAATCTTTTAGCTCCATGACAGAAATCATCTTTGTCCATTTAAACACACCAGCAAACACATCACATGGCCATTTCTGTCACGTGGAAGGAAAAACAGGGTTTATTGTTTATTGTTTCGTTACATAAATGACCACAGAGGAAGAATCACAAATTGTGAAAAGTATGACCAGTGGTTTTTTTTTGTTGTTTTTTTTCTTGGATCGATGACCACATGAAGGTGTTAGTGCAGACCACAAGGTCAGCAAAGCTTGTGTTTTTATTACCCATGTTGAATTTACTGCTGTTAGTCAAGGCTCATGCATAAGAGCCATTTGTTTTCTTCTGCAAAAAGGTCATTTTTTATGGATGTAGCAAAATTTAGGAGGACATGTCTTGACTGATAAGATCCTATCGGGCAGAGAGCGTGGGCGTCCGCGCCATTTTTTCTAAGTATCTGTTTCTGTCCATTCAGTCTTTCCAAGCCTCTGCTGTGGGCTCTAAAACATTGTGGTGGTGTGGAAACAAAAAATATGCAGCAAAAATCCTGAATTTTAAAGAACAATATTGACTCTCCATTTGAAATTGGCTTAAAAAGAAGAAGACATTTGGTAGGTTTTAGATAGAAATACATTTATAAATCGAGTGTATAAAAGCACATACATGCAGTAAAATTCACTCATGACGTACAGCTTGTACGTGCAGGTTCAATGATTTCTATAGTTAAGCACATCTCATAATGTTTTAATGGTATTTTTACACATATTTTAATTCTTTGATGTGTGGATTTCTATTAAGGTTATTCGTATTTGTGTGTGGGCAGTAACAGCGAGTGAGGATGATTCACATTTGTGCTGGTTTCCTCTCAACATGAAATACATACAGGAGGCATTAATTGGCTGACTAGCCACAACCACAGTGTGTGACCATGACTGTGTTGCCAAATCTTGTTGGAGGAGAAGACAGATGAGCTGGACACACCGCCTGCACCCCCTCAACTCCCCCTCAACTCCCCCTCTGGTTTTTTGGAGTCTGCAAAAAGACAATC
>JAPZDY010000005.1:1491885-1530464 GCA_029783645.1 Ctenochaetus hawaiiensis | reverse complement strand
GAAAAGATAGCTTTCCTGAGTGAGTGTTTTTATTTATTGCAAAAAAAAAGACACCACAGTCTGCAGGAAAAGCCCAAACAGAAGGAGGTGGATTTCTCTGAGGAAGAAAGAGAAGGTTGCAGTTACTTTAGGAGCTCTGAAGTAGGAAATTTTACATGAAGGAATTAGCTGTGTGTTGTAGAGCTAAGTTATCATTAACATTGTTAGGGAGCATCAAAAAGCAAGAGTGACATAAATTTAGGTCACCTAATGCTGAGTGATTAAAGAAAAGCAGACGTGGCAAGTGCAGGTCAGGATGAAGTCATCAATAAGTTGCTGGCCTGCTTCACAGCAAAGGACGTCATGCCCTCCATAGCTGTAAGGATGCCAGGTTTAAAGCACCAATGAAAACAGTTGCTCCAACATTATAGTATCATTTTTTTGCCAGTAGATATTAAGATATAATCATTATCATAATTTCTCTTTGCACAGTAGTTGTGTTGTAAAAGTCTGATCATCAGAAGCTCGAGTGCGCTGTCCTTGTTGCAGTGCAGTTTTCATTAACAAAGGCAGAGTATTTTGGTACCCATTTTGACATGAAATTCCCCCCATGTTCATGCCACCTCTTATAGCAGAGTGTATCAAATCTGCACCTGAAAAAAATGGTGCCAAGAACTTGGTAAATCTGGCCTTAAGTCAGTAGTTGTTTAATAACCTTGACTCTCGAACACATCAAGCACCCTTGGCAGAGATGTTGGGCATGAACAGCCTTTATACAACAAACTAGACTGATGATGCTTCTATACATGCAGACCCGCACTCTCTCCCTCTCTCTCTTTGTACAAGCTTCAGGGCTTTGGAAATAGATTGACTGCTGCTGCTGCTATTGACAGACCCAGCTACACTCTCCCTGCAGCAGCTGGCAGAGCACAGAAGAAGTAATGTGACATCCCTCTTCTGGCTGCTGGAAGATGCCTTGAACAGCAGAGGCTTTTTCATCTGTTACCCTGCAACCCACAACAAGTCCCTGCAGCCTTTCCTGTCCCAATGTATGTGCTTCGGCTTCACACTTTGATCATTTCTCATGTTCGTCCATCCCTTTGAACAGCAACTAATTGTTTTTTGCCTCTGTGGACTACCCTTGTTTTTCGTATGGGCATGCTGTTCCTTTGATTTCAACATCAGTGGTAACCAAATTTACTTGTTTGTTGATGTATAGATCACTCACCAACCCGATGAACATTGAATCTCTGTCAGAACTGGGTCACTTGAATAATTTAGCATTTTAAATTGCAATAGGAGCCCAGCAGAATCCTCTGAAAGTCACAATTATTGATATTATTGCGACTATTTGATGCCACTGAATTCAAAACACTTTATTTACAATCCAGACCGTTTGAGACGAGCAGATCAAAAAGTCAACCAATTCATTCATACGCATGAAAACATTCAGTTCAAGATACAAAATCTGTTGATTCAAAGTTTTAAAAAAAAAGTGCTAATGGAGGTTGACAAGAGTACACCCACATAACCTTAAATATATAAAATGCATACATGCATATAATATATATGCATATATTATAAAGTTCTTGGTTGCCAGCTCTCATCAGGCTTGTCAGACTCTTTTGAAATTTTTCCATTTACTTTCCTCCAGATCTTATGTCTTAAATATTGTTGTAGGAATCACATTGTGCTTTAAATGTATCTTTTAGTGATTTATATGCTTCAAAGACCCACAGCCAGAAGGTTGTGGCTTCTTGTGTGGATTTGTATGTCCTGCTTGTATCTGCATGGGTTCCCCCCCTTTTCTTCTGGCTTCCTCCCACAGTACAAAGACAAGCAGGTTCACTGGCGTCTCTGAATGGCCCATAGATGTGAATGTGAGCATGAATGATTGTTTTTCTCCGTGTGTTAGTAATGAACTGATGAGCTGCTCGAGGCGAATCCTGCTCTCGTTCAATCCAGACAGACCTTCATGGTGACTGCTAGAGACTAGCTAGTCTACCTACCATACATGAACGTGTTTAGCAGCTTTAATTTTGAGACAATCCTCATTAAATGAACAAAAGCATCAGTCACAAGTGCCCCAAAACAACTTGTTCACATTCAAATGACAGGGCCCACAATTCTGCAAGACTGTGGAAAAAATAACAAGAGCAACAGAAGTCAAGTTCAAGTCAACAAATTACTTAATCGTAATCCATACCATGGTCTTTTTTTTGGTCAAAGTATTTTTGTTTCTAATCGAATCTCAGACCTCAGCCATTATGTAACATGACGCAATGAGTCTAAATCTTATCTGCCATTTGAAAATATTTTTAAGGAGAACAGCCAAATTATATCTATAAATTATACCAAAGAATATCTGTAAGTGTTTGTCAGCTAAGGAAATGCTTTCATGTGTTGTTCCTGAAGGCAACACATTCTGTTTGTGGGATGTGGAGTTGATTTATTGGATTATTTACTTCCTAAACCACATAAATGTAAAACACAGTGGAAAACACTGCAAAAAAAGTTGAACCTGGCCCAATTTCTTTCTCTTTTTTGACACAACTGGCTAATTATAGTGTTTACCTCACATAGTGCAGTGTTTTGGCATGGGGAGCCTTCAACACTTGATGTATTGCTCCTACTGTACTTCCCCACCAGTACTTGTAGAAACACTCCTACACAAACAGAGAGCCTGCACAAGCGCTATTTTTCACAGCTGAGATGTGGAGACTGTGTGTTATGTCAGTCAGCTTCTGTATTTGCAATTTGTTTGTCGTGTGAGTTATGTAGTGCCACATGATGCAGCCGGCAGTGTGGAGAGTGACTGAGTGATCGTCTTGGAATAGCTCTCCAAAGAGATTTAAGAAAAAAAACAAACACAGAGGCAATATTTGGCAACCGCACTACCCCCCCCCTTTTTTTTTTTTTACATTTCTCAGCCTTTTTTTGCATCATGGTTATTGTTAGACATGTTTAGATTCTGATATTTTTCCATAAACTGACCTGAAAAGGCAGAGGTCTTTTATATAACACACACTCCATGTGACAGAGATATTTTCACACCACACAGTTACACCACAATGGTTATCGACTCAGTAAGTTAACTCAGGTTTTCTCAGGCCAGTCTAGATATTTGCATAGAGGGGCAGTGTCTGACGCATGTGACAATTAACAATAATATGGACAAGTCCTCTGATAACAGAGTGAGATATTTTACAAACAAAGAGAAAACTAACACACAATGAGGTCTAAAAGCAAAACTGTTGCTGCTGCCAAATGCAGGAAGGACAGCTGCCAAAAAACTGTAGACAATGTGAAAGCAAAATGTGAAAAAAAAGTTTAAAAGTATTGAGTCCTGCAGTCACAAACATTTTATTTGCACCACACAGGCTAACAGCAGTATACTCACAGCATGTAATAAGCTAACTTCAGTCACGCTAAATCACTGAGCTGCGTAGATGTATTCTTGTGGTGTTAAAGACAATTTAAGACTTTAACTTTTATCGACTTTCCATGAAGTGTCAAACAGACTTTGGAGCCAAAAGAAAATTAATATAAAAATGTGAATCAAAGTGCGAAGTATCTTTAACTTTCTTGTCTCTTATAAATAATGTACATATAACAGGTAAAGCTTAAAGGGTTTCCTGTTGTCCGAACAATCTTTCCCTCCTTAGAGACAATCTTATGATTCTTGCATTGAACTCAACAGGATCCTCTTTGAATGGTGATGCCTTCCTTCAAGAGAATTGATTGGTCAGTGGGAAATGCTTTTACAAATTGATCTCTTCATGTGTTAAGAAAAAAATGTGTAAACTTAAAATATATAAAGCATCTGTTGCTTCTCAGGCTCTGAGGATCTCGGCTGCAGGTTTGTCTCCTCCCTCATGCTCTTTACTGATGAATGTGGTGATCAGCAAGAAGTTTCTTTGACTCAATTTAGAGGATACAGACAATAATTACAGACCGAGCATTGTAGTTTGGATGACCAGGGTGGACGGTGACTCCCACACAATCTGACTGGTCACACAAAGTCTCCTCTTGGTTTGGGACGATTATTTGGCCAGCAAGCTAACACTTATCATTGGAAAAGAAAATCAACTTTCTGACTGCAGTACAACTAATTTAACGTTACGGTGCAGTTTACATATGTTGGGTGCAATTTGTCAGCCACTAAACTGTTTTTTTTTTCTTAGTTAGCAATGCTGTTTATATTAAATATGTTATAGCTTGATAATGTAGAAATTGTAGCATGTTGCCAGTGTGACATGAAGCAAGATCAAATGTGCCATGGAGTATGAGACTGACCAATTCATTCTTATATCCCTAATGTGTCCTCTTTCCACATTAGCATGTCAATTTTGGAAACAGGTGGGGAAATAGTTGTTTAGCTGCACAATGAATATCAGAATATGCATAAAAAGCTGAAAAAGTGGCAACCAGATAGTGTTAGCATTATCTTCTTAATATGAATAGGGATGGAGAGGCTTTTGAAAACAAAGTAACCCTTTCACAGACAATGTTAGGTCTTCTATCATTCTCCCCCATGTCATTGTTACATTAATGATACCAAATGACAGTGTGTCTCGTCCACTAGGTCTGTCCTCATAAAAGCAACACGATGCATCAGGTAGTAATTTTGTGAATGCAAAGTTCAATTTTACCTCAAAGCCATAAACGATTAGAGCTGCTCTGATTGACTGGCCTCTTTCCATCACCAGATTTAAACTCTAAAACACTCTCTCTTTCTCTCTCTCTCCATTTAGTTTTTATGTCTTTTGCCTTCGTTAACACTCTCAACAAAAGGTCCGGATTGTAGATAATAAAGGTGCAACTTGTTTAATCTCATCAGATAAAAAGGAATATTGTACAAACTGTGCACTTGTTAATCAGATTCCTTTTACATCTGCACAGAAATGCAGTTTGTGCTGTTTATCTGATCACTTATCTATTTCCTTACAAGTCTGCAATATCATTTCTGAAACATTTAAGCTGAGTAACCCCTCATCTTTTATTAATCATAGATATATTTATTTGATTATGAAAATAAAGAGCATGCGAGGGATTAAAGTTGCAGGATTTCTGCAGCTTGTATATTCCTAAATCTTGCACTGAGTTTTATATAAATATGTATATATGTAAAACCTACAAACTTTAAAGATTGACAACTTATTTTCTGTTTGAATCTCAAGAAGATTAAATTCAATGGACATTTATGTTGAGTTTTTAACTTAAGTTTTAAACTTTTATGCAATTCTGTAATTTTGATAAATGCTGACAAAGACAAAAATTTAAATGAGTGATGCTATTGACAAAGGATGTTGACAGATTTGCAGATGAACTGCCAATTAAAGACAACGTGTTGCCAGATGTGACCATTGTTTGTCTCAGGATGACTGAAAGAAGATGAGCGATGAAAAGAATGAAGACATAGAAATCCATAACTTCCTTTTTAAGAAAGCAAACTTCCAGGCAGAGCTTCGGGGTCGTGTAGCACTGAGGTCGGACACAGCGTGACCCTGTGTGAGGTCAGAGTACAGCACAGAGCAGCGACCCGCACGCTGCTTCAGGATTGCACACTATTTACTGCACAACAGACACAGGTTTGGGTTGCACTTTGTAACCGTCACAAGAGATTAGATAAAAACGATCAAAGTGAATAAAGTTTTTAAAGCAAGTTTACTTTGTGCAAAGTTTTAAAGACAGCTTTTCACATTTATAATCGATCAATGATTCCAGCCTTTAGCAGATTTCTCATGTTTTTCCTGTCTGCAGAGATGATCAAGCACCTCTAGTCATGCAAAATCAGTTATGTTTATATGGGTTTTTAATGTCCCTGATCAAAGCAGTTATTTTGTTCTATTGCTATGCATTAAAAATTATAATAATAACAAATTGACTGATAAGTGAGAGGTTTTATAGTTTGGGTGCCAGTATGATAGAAAGTACTTTAACACTCTTATATATGAAAGATATGTTATATTTTATGTTATAGAGCACTTAATGTGGTACACTCTATGTTTACATGAGTCAAATCTATGAGACTGTGTGTCCTTTTTATATTTTACAGTGTTCACCAGAGTTATTGGTATGATTGATAAAAATAAGCTTCTTAATCTTCTTATTCCTTGAGTTTGTGTTTTTGCTTTTGGGTCCGTTTTTGTTAACCTGACGATTACTTGGCAGAGGTAAACTTTTTCTTCAAAGTCTTCCCAGAACATTTTAGATCTTTAACATTTAATCAGAAGAAATCTATGTAAAGGCCTCAGCGTCAACCATGAGAAGTGATACTTATGTGTCAAGTTATGTGTAAGATTCTTTTAGAAACAGAACATCAGGAAAGCACCGGGACCAGACAACACATCACCCTCCTGTCAGAGAGTCTGTGCCGGCCAGCTGTTGTGAATCTTTACACAGATCTCTGACCTTGGGAGCTGTGAAGAGTCCCCTTGTGCTTCAGATGCTCCACAGTCATCCTGGTCCCCAAGAAATAATTTATTTGAGGATTAAATGATGACAGGCGAATTGCTCTGACTGTCTTAGTTATGAAATCCTTTGACAGACTGGTGTTGACCCACCTGAAGGACAAAACAGAACCACTGCTGAACCCCCAGTAGTTTGCTTGCTGGGATTGATGGGTCTGCACATAGACGGGAGGTTGTAGAGCTGGTCCTCTGGCCCAGTCAGAACAATCTGGAACTGAAGAAAATTTCAGAAATGACAGACAGATTTAAAAATTTCAGTATCAGATTTCAAAACTAAATGCACATGTGCCATGCACTTTCATCCATGCACTGTAGATTATTTAAAAAAATGAGCAGAGTTCACATATCAAAATGTACTGTCACTGTCAATACATGTATCCTCTTTCCTGTATACAGTGTGTGTATACATGTGAAATGCATAATATAGACTATATACTCCATCTACCTCATGTTAGCATATTTATCAGATATTTATTCATTATTTCTTTGCAGCTACTATTGTTTATTTGTATCAATATTGCTACAACACACGGCACAATTGACTAGTACACTTACTGTTATGGTGTTTACTTTTGTAATGTTCGTCATTAGTAATTTTAATATTTTTTATATTTACCTAAGTTTCTTAACATGTTATTTTAGCACAGCCCTAAAAAGTCACCAATCTTGATCCTTTAAGATTCTCTAAGATGTCCATTTCTTGCTGTCCTCATTTCTAGCTGTGTGCTCCTTTCTGTGATATTTCACTGAGAGCAACGTAAAACTGGACTCAGATTCCTCATATATGTCCACCCATTTGGCCATTAAAGTCGATTCTGATTCTGGAAGAAACAAACAAGGACTTTGGAGACCAATTCCTCCATTTTCCATTCCATAAATAAGGACAGGCAAAAGGAAATAGAAAGAGAACTGTAAATAAATAAAAACTATTGCAGATGTACTCTTGCTAAGTGCTCCGAACATTGCACAGAAAGCCATGCAGAAACTAAGGGGACACTTAAGAGAGGCAATTTCTTAGCATTTTTACAGAAAATAGCAAAAAAAAAAACAACCTGAAATACCGAAACACATGAATGCAAAAGGCAATAAAAAATTCATGAGCGAGGTCATTTGAAATGAAATTCTTGATTGTTTGGCCGAAACGGTACGCAATGACGTGATCACGAAAGTGAAAGAAAGTGGGGTCTCTGGTGTACTTGCTGATGAAACAAAGGACCTTGGCAAAAAAGAAGCAGTTTTCTTTCATTCTGCGATATTACTATGCTAAAACTGTTCATTAGAGTTTTTTAGACTTCCAACAGGCTGATAAATTGGACGCAGCAGGCCTGACCAATGTGATCATCTTGAGCTTTGAAAGGTGCGGCCTGGAATACAGAAGTCATTGGATGATAAAAGGCTACAATGATGCGTCTGTTATGAGTAGCAAGCACTCAGGTGTCTCTGCTGCAATCAAGGGGGAAGCAATAGATCCCTTTTATGTGCATTTCAGTGCACACTGTTTCTATCTTGTGCCGGTAGAAATTAAAAATGTGTGCCAGAGGCTTGTAGCATTTTCGCTAGTCCTCAGCAGCTCCAAGTGTTAATATACAGCTTATATGTTTTGGACCATAAATAGGTAGAGATTGTCAGGGACACATGCTGAAAGTGTCAGCAGTCAGTTCACTCAGGAGACAAGCTTACTGCAGTCATACATGTTCTCCAGGATATTACACCTGAGAGCAGAAGGGACAGGGCGATCGATGCACAGGGTACACTTGCATAGATTTACGTGACATTCATTAGACTTTTTTTTCTAGCCTTTCTGCTGATACTCACAATGTTTTCTGTCAAACATGCTGCAGTCTGAATCACCTGGCAAGAGCAGATGAACTTGAAGACGACTCACCAGGTACACTGCAACACTACAGAGATAAGGGTGTTTCTTTGAGAGGTTCTGGACAGAAATGGCAAAAAATTGCAAAATAAGTGCACAAGTGGCACACAAGAGTCGACAGAGCACCAGCTTTCAACTGCATGAGTCCACAGTCGTGTATTTATAGGTTTTGTCTGAGCTTTTTCAATCAAATCACTGAATTCTAAAGGCCCTGGATCGCATTGATCTATAGGACCAAACTGATTATTCTCATCTCTACCAACATATTTTGCTCATGTCGACTGACATGCTAATGTTTCCGCCCACTGGTCTTCATTGGAGCAGAAATGAAAGCCACAAAAAAGCTGGCAGATGATTGGCTTAAATGGTCATGTGACAGTTAACTTCCTCAGGTCTCATTAACATCTATTTCTTGACAAAATGAGAATGACTGAAACAGGTAAAATAATAAATTACATAATATTATACTGAGGTTAACTGTAAATATAACTGAATTTATTTTATTCAGCCAGTGGGATTTACTTTCAAAATAAAAGCATGTTAAGATGCTGAACAACTGCAATCAGAGGCTTTCCTGCAAAGTAGCTCCAGTTTCTCCCTGACCAGCAGTCACTGGTATTTCCCCCCCAATAATATACAGAGTGTGCAAAAGCAAGGAAATGTTTCTCTTTTCAAATGGTTAAAAAGAGAGGAGAGTAGCCAGTTTTGTTATAAGACATCTCTATATGTTGTTACACAGCTGCTCTGCTACCACTTTATGTTAACTACCTGTGACACACAGTGCTGTTTGAAATCTTAAGCCCAAACTCTCCTGCAAGTGTTTAATCTTTTTAATTCACTCAAATTCAAATTCCAGACAGTAAAAGCAAGGAGGAGTTTTTTGCAACATCAGAACTCGTGAAGGTTCCCAAAGCAATTAAAGGACTTCTGTTTGACTGGCGTATGTACACAGAGCTGGGCGTAATCTGCATTGTTTGCCTCTTTTGTCAAATCAAATCTTTAAGGCGTCTCACTACAGTCAGCCTAAATAAAACAACAGCCCAGTGCAAGTGGAGACAGATGGGAAGACAGCTTTTCCAATGCCACATGAGGTCCTTATAAACTGAAAATCAACTTGAAATAATGTTTACCTCTTCCACACCTCAGCTCTTATCATTTATTTAAACAAAGCTGATGCGGTTTGATGCTGAATGGGGCAAAGAGCACAGAGGAGGAGAGGATGAAAGATAGACATAAAATCAATTGGTTGAAAAATAGATTAAGATACAAACATATTAAAATAAATTACATCTTTTAATGTCTGTTTTTATTTTCCTGTTGAACTCTTTTTCATTTCCAATGTCACATTTTTCAAATACAAGTGTTCACATGTCAGTGCCTCTATTTACCAAAGGCAAATGTAATGCCACAGTTCCAGTACCACAATTTACAGAAAAATCTAATTAAATGTTGTTATCTTCAAATCAAAAAGTTAATTATGTCCGATATCATGAAAAACAAGCTTTGTTATCTGGAGATAACAAGATAATTAACCCTTTATCAGGAGACAAAAAGGTCATTTCCTCTTATTATTTATGTTTATCGGAGATCAGGAAGTGACACGTCGCATGTATGGATGGCAAATTGACTGTAGCAACAAATTTAAGCTAAACTTGTCAGAACAGAAGCACCAATTATTGACCCGCTCAACAGACTGTGCTTTAATCAAGCTCCAGCCATTGCACAAACTGGGTCTTTCTGCATCTTTTTGTCAGAGATAACATTCATATTAGTCATTGGAAAAGACTAGCTTGACTGTCACTTGATAAACTACATAGTTTTGTATTGCTCGTCTTATCGTTCAGCTTTAAAATGTTCTGTGCTGTCGCCATTTTTCTTGAAGGAAGAAATCAGTTGCGATCAAATGAAACTGACATACACTTTCATGTTCTTTATAATTATCCCCACAATCAAAAGGATCCAAGCAGTTTTCTCTTGATAAATTATCTTTTTATCTTGAAAAACTCACCACTATTTTTTTGAGTTAATATAAATTAACCCTTTATTTTATCTTGAGATAGCAAGAAATAAGTACAAAGATGGAAAAGAAATATGAAGAAAAACTAAGAATACACAAAAAAAACTAACACGAAATTGACCATATTTAAATTTCAAAGCCTGAATGATGAGCATAAAGTACTGCAGTTGGATGCTATAGTGGTAGTGGTTTAATTCAACATACATTAAGTACAACTCTGTTTTGCTTTGCAGAAAAACAACATTAAAGCAAAGGATGTTTTTCTTTTGAATAAATTAAAAGACCGCAGCCAACCCGCTTTATTGACACTTGCACAATAATTATCATCCTTCTATGTCTGTAAACAAAATCATTAGTGGGCTGTTGTAGACTTCTGTAGTCTGTGTAATAGGGCCACTGATTACTTGTTTTGGTGTTAGCAAAGACATCAGCCTTAGAAGAATATTGGCATCAGCGCCGGGTAGAACCAGACCTGATCAATTTTCTGTTAATGACTTCTCCACCTCTTTCTTCTCCTCCTCTTTCTTCATTCCTTCATTGCTGAGCTTGCTCTTCTGCGTCTTTGCAGGAGAAGGAAACTAAGAATGGAGAGCAGCCAAACTGACTCATCCGTGATCTTTTAAAGGTCAAATAATATCTTAGCAAACAGCCACAGATCATTAACCACTCCAGTCGCATTGTACTTTTCTCTTTGTTGTGTCACTATGATCAACGGAGGATCAGAGCATCACGAACGGTATTTTACTGAGTGATCACCATTTGAAACAGTATTCACGATGAATAATGCACCTTCTCAAAATCACGATACAAAATATGAGCCCTTTTTGTCCTGAAAAAATTACCTAGGGAGTATCGTTTTTCATATGTCGGCTGGTTATTTTCTTTGAGAAATGAAAACCTGTAGTCTTGCTCTTTTTCTGCTACACACACACACACACACACACAAACACACAGCCAAGAAGCAGGTGTAATCTATGACTGAAATCAGCGCACTGCATACTTACTATTCATGGTGTCATGAGTTTAATACAATCCCAGACGCACTTGGACTACAAGCTTTAAGGTTTTTTTTTTTCCATTAGTTTTTTTATCAGATCAAGTCTTTTTTTTTGTAAACTGAGTTACCGTATCTTACAGGTGTGCATGACACAGTAGCTGTTTCCCCCTGCTTTCTCTGCGGTGTGATGTGTTGAGTGCCGCGGGCTGCTGTAAGCAGATTTCGTTAGTGATACATGAACAGCACCTCAGCAGCAGCAGCAGCCTCCTCTGAGCTCCTGCAGTGTTTGTCCACGGGGGGAAAACAGATGAGGTTGACTCAGGGGTCATCGGCTCCTCCTGGGCAGGACGCAGCTGATCATCCTCCTCCTGTGCCGTTCCACTGCTGAACAATCGCAGCACAATACCAAAAAAACCATGAGGCGAAGGAACATGGTAGCCCTTTTCCACCCACTGCTCTGCCTGCAGGGCAACGCCATGAACTTTCATGCTCCGGTTGTGCAATGAAAAGTTACATGAATATAAACATGTAATACATTTATCGTAAGATGTGACTCCGATCTTTTCCATCAATGTGACTCCGATCTTTTCCATCAATGTGATCGAACAACCAAATGTTAAAAAAAAAGAATAGAATACAGGCACAATACAGAAAAGTTTCCAACTTAAAGCATGTGTTTAATGCTTTAAAGTATGTAGCTCGTATTCATTTGCTTTTAGTGACGAGTTTTTATTTGAGCCACTATGAGAATAAAGCTTTAAATAAATTCCCAGGGACTGCACACTGCTGCCAACTGCTGCTGTGGGTCAGTAAAGGTTAACTTTTTTTCCCTCAGCTCCACAGATCGCACTGTTGTGCACTGCAAGTCTTTTCAAAACAGCTGAACTGAAAAACAAGTTAATCTCTTGCCTTTGAACTTGTAAGAAAACTGAATATTTGGTTGAATCCAAATTAATATCAAACCAACTTAGATATTTGAGAAGAAAAAATTTGAGAAGAAAAAGTTCAATGCGCTTAATTTACTTAAGGGTCATTGCCTTGTTCATTTCGAGTCCATCATTTTATTTTACATAGAAAGATAGATGACTTTGTTAATCTTGAAGGGGAAAATTTAATTGTCAAGGGAGCAAAAATCATTAAAATTACAAAGGGTGGATAAAACCTATAGACACAAACTGTGCAAAACCAGCAGCCTATAAGTGTTTATTCAAGTGTTTGAATGTGCAAAAAGCAGAGTGTTGTACATTTTGATAGCAGCCGGCAGAAATGACCTCCTGTATCACACCTTAGCACATCGGGCTGGATCAGTCTCGCGCTAAAGGTGCTTTTTAGCTTGTCTACCAGGCTGCAAAGGGTGTGGGAGGCATTTGTACATTACACTTTTTGCCTGCGACGTGTCCTCTGCCACCTGCTCCAGAGTGTCCAGCTTGCAACCAGCGACAGACCCCGGCCTTCTGTATGAGTTTGTTCAGTCTGTTGGTGTCCTTTGCTCAATGCCTCCACCCAGCAGTGAAGATTGAACTTGCAACAGCAGACTGATTAAACATTTTGAGCATCTTGGTGCAGCAAATGAAGCCAGCTTAGTTCTTTCTTGTTGATGGTCTTGGTGTTTGATGGTCCATTCCAGCTTATCATCCAGCAGGACACACTTGCATGAATAAACAATCTCCACATCACTCCCACTGATGCAGACCAGAAAGGATGTGGCCTTCATTTTCCTGAAATCTACTACAATCTCCTCAGTCTTCATCACATGCAACTATATCTTTCCAACACCACTTAACCAAGCTGTCAACCAGCCCCCCATAATCGACCTGGCCACCCTTCACACACCTCACAATGCAAGTGTCATTGGAATATTTGTGCAAATGATAGGATATGGAGTTGTACTTAACCCAGGGTTTATTGTTCAGGTAATAGCAGACTTTCCTTTCGTGCGGACAGATACATCACTGCAGGAGATTCAGAGTATTCAAGAGACACAATCTGCTGTGCCACCAATGTCCTTTCACTGCTGTTCATAAAGAGCATTCCAGTGCATCACACAAAGTATCCACAGTCTCCTGAGACCATTCAGATCATAGAGGCTTACTAGAATAGCTTTGCATGCTTTGATGTTCAGAAAACACTGTTTCTCACACACCGTCACCCTCTGAAAGGCTCGCTGTAATGATTTCACTGGGCATCTTGTTGAAGCCACAGATGCTGATCACAGCCAATCAGGAAAGTTCTTGTGATTCCAGCGGACGCACAACAGACGCATTTCAGAGCCATCTCTGCTTTTGCTCCACGGCGAATCTGTTTTTGATGGAAAACATGTCAAGCTGCACAGAGCAGATAGAGCCAAACTGAATGAGAGACACAAGAGTGACATTTTGTATCCACTTTTTTAAATAAAACAGCCTGTGCAGACTTCTGATTGGATCACATATTAAACAGACCAAAAATTACCCAAACATTTACCAACAAACCCATAGAAGAAGCATGATAAATGAATAAAAATGACCAAATCAATCAAATTTGAGCTAGTCAACAGGCAAAAAGCTCAGCCTCTGAAATATTTATAATTGGGTTTGAAGTCCCATTAAAACCCTTTTTACAAAAAAGCCCAGTTTAAACTCTCTGCCATCAGCAGTTTTACCAGATATATCACTGTCTCCAAACCAAGCACTTCACTGCTGCACATGTTAGAGCAGGAATGTGATCAGCATTGACCTCAGACTCTCTGCCCAGCAAACCGCTCACTGTACAGCCTGCTAACAGCCTGTGTACACTGTGCGCAAGCTGTCTGCTGGTTGTGAATCAAAGTTACACAGTGCTGCCAAGTTCATTAATTTCTGTAGATTGTCTTTTTCTTTTGCATACCCAACCATTACCTTCAGGGCATGTCTTTCCAGTAAACACACACCAGCAAGGAACCTGCAGCTAAATGTGTTTTTTTTTTTTTCATATAAAGGCAGAGAGGCAGAGTAAGAAATGAAAAAATGTTTTTCTCTAAAAATCCAGTTTTAAAAAGATGAACGTGCTCTTTATCAGGTTTGCTCACCATTAAGAGAGTAGTTCATTCACAGCTTTTGGCCACCTATTTCATCAAGAAGCTGCCATGATTGGTGGATTGTGGGTTGTGCAATCAAATAAAAGAACCAATCAAGTACAAGGCTTAAAAAATTAGGGCTATTCTGACCAAAAAATGGAGCCAGTCTTGTCATTGTGAGGGTACCTGCACCTGATCATGCTGCCCTCAGATTTCTCAAACACAGTGATGGTGTGTGTTCTCCAGAACCATTCAAAAAGAAAGCATTTCTGCACAGCAAAAAACAGATGCAAAACAACAGTATGAATATTTCAATTTCAGATTTTAACCCAGAGGGATGTATTTTAGATGTAACCCCTTTGTAATCAACCACATATGAATTTTAACCTGAAATTCATCTTATTTTTTTCCTCTAAATAAATGTTATTTTTTATTATATTATTTCATTTATTTTTGAATTGGATTTATCATTTAATGTCCTCTGTACCAGCTGTTAGTAGGTGAGTATGGAGGAAGAAAATGACAGGTCCTGCTCCTCACTGAGCTCTGCAGCTTTCTAGCTTTGTACTTCAACGAGACCAAAAACACACATGTGCTGTAAATATCGAGTGGTTAAAACAACAGATTTCTCAGGATGCTAAATAAAGCTTACAAAACAGGACTGCCACAGTTTAATTACTACATCTGGCCACCCTATTATAAAGTTTATAAGTTCAACTCTTGTTTCTCTACCCGTGAAAGCGATCTGAAATGGCTCTGCATCCTTCACACTTTTGCCTTTGCGACATTTACATTATTACAGTGTGAGGAAATTTTCTCCTACAGTTGTTGGCTGAACAGAAAAAAGAACCCTTCAGTGTTTGATCGTAATTTAAATAACTGTGAGAATACATTATGATCTGAGGCCAGAGAGAGGCACACAAGCTCCTTACATCCATATTCATATGGTAGTTATAGTTCAATCAATATTCTTTCATCTACAGAGCTCAAAACAATTCAAAGTGCAGACTAGGACTGAAGATGAAAACACATTACGAGAAGACAAAGGCTGTCAAAAGAATGGCTGCCGACACACGGGAACCGAAACGAAAAGTCAAAGAAAATCATTTATACACTATAATTACAATCCCTATGGCAGATTTATTGTACTTTGTACTTCTCATGCACTCATTTGTCATTCCTTCTTGTCTAGAATCAGTATGTGGAGGTCTGTGTGCTTCATAAAGGTGTCTATAGTGGTTGACTGCGTGATATGTCAAGAGACGACATCAAAAAATGTATCACATTCCTAAACCAGAATATTTGGCTACTGGAGGATTCAGGACTTATTTGGTCGATGATGCTACAGAAATTATTTTATTAATTTCTTTTTTTGTTGAAAATGTGCAAATGTTCTTAACCAAGTGAGTACTTTTATCTAGCACTCGCCACATTATATTACTCCAACTACTTCAACTTACTTAGTGCACCAAGAATAGCTCAGTGACTAAGAGTCTGTTACACTGCGTAGAGTCCAAAGTGGTGGCTTGAAATCTCATCGACACCTGCGCTTCGCTGGAGAATGCACCCTGTTACGAGGGCCCTTATCTGTGTTCCCAAACCTCCCTCACAAGCTACAACAAGTCCTGTCGACTTAGTATCATCCTAACACCCAGGTCTCCAGGCTCTCACTTTTTAGAGCAAACAAGACAAAAAAAATAAAAATAAAAAATGCAGCGTGAGAAACAACAGCGAACAACTTTTGGTGGTTCTCTGCTGAGATTATTTCATGACTCTTGTCCATCCTGTTCTGGCTGCAATGTGAAGACATAAATAAATAAATAGTAAATGGCTGCATTTATAGAGCACTTTTAACCAAAGTGCTTTGCAATCTGCCTCTTATACACCCATTCTCACACACACATACACACACACTCTTTCACACACCTATGGCATTGAACTACAATGAAAGGTGCAGGTCTGACCATCAGGGGCAACTTGGGATTCAGAGCCTTGCTCAAGGATACATCAACATGCAGACAGGAGTAATGATTAGTGATTAGCGAACGTCCTACTCTCTGTTAGCCAGACTACAACTCCGATTACATGAAAGCAAAGAATAAAATATAAATTAAAAGGAAAAAAGGATGGATTGTTTGCAGTCATTTTAAATATTTTTTAGTGTCCGCTTTTGTAGTAATTTTCTCAAAATTGTCATGTTTTCTTTTTTTAAAACGTTGACTCTTTATGTCACTTTGTTTGTCTTCCTAGCATCTTTGCAGATTATGATTTTACATATAAAACATAAATTTGCATTATCTTATGTACATTATCCTTTATATTTAAAATTCAAAGTTGAAATCAGCTCAGCAACTTCCCCCAAACCAAACCTGGCTCTTTTTAGTTGGCTTAAATGTTTTTTGTTTTTTTTTTGCTGCAGTTCGAAAGCAGTTCATTGCTCAGATTCCTGTAGCGGTACTCCTGCTGGTTCTCCAAACTCAGGGTGTGCTGACCTTTTTCTACTCTAGATTATGCACTGGCTATTGATTAATTCCTCATATCACCCCGCTTCAAAAAACGCATATCTCTCTTTTAAACGAGAAGCTTGGGCAGCCCCAGGATCAGGAGTTTTAAATGAAAATGCAGAGGAAAAGGAAACAGGGTGAGACATTGCTGCACGACAAAGCTTGTGAGCTCATCTTTTCATCTGTGTTTGATCACTACAAAGTCCACAGTCAATGCTCTTTCATATTTCACAGAGGTCAGCTGAAATTAGGCCACCTACTAATGCTTTTTTTTAAAGGATTATTGTGCTCTATGTTTTTCCCTCCTATGTATCCTCAGTTAACAAGAGACTGTTATATTAATTTATGTGTAACATGCAGTTTTTTAGATGGAAACGGTAACAACAGCACACAAGACCAACAGCAGGGGTACTAAAACTCCATTAGGCTGCATATCATGTCATTGTTTCACTGTATAAAAATATAAATTAAGTAGCTCTTTTTCAAGCCCATCTTCATGTGATAAATCTCCACTCTTACCACCTTTTGTTTTTAGACTCAAAATTCAATTCTACTTCAATCAGTGCTTTTTCATCTCCTTTTTCACAACTCATAAAGCACATTTGAAATGTTTCTGCATGCACATCACAGTAAGCAAACAACACAAGCAAGAAAAAATGTATGAATGAGGTGTTTGAAGTTTATTTATATATTTTTTAGCCACTTTATTGTTTAAAACAGACTGAACATCTCTTTTCTGCTTAAAAAACCAACCCGTTCTCATTCTAGCTCACACAGGATCTGGACTCACCTCTTGTTTTTTTAGTGGTGTGTGACATGCATTGAATCCTGCCAGAAGATATTTCCACTTTCCAGACATTGTTAATATTGTGAAATAATTGCAGTTGTGCAACAGTTGCACTTTGGTTAGCTCTGGGCATAAATCTGCTTGGTTTGCTTTAAGAGAAGCTTGTTGGTTTTACACAGGATTCAAACCTAATGTCTGCTGTGCAGAGCTCAGTTTGTTTCATACAGATGCTGAGTGGAACCTTCTGCATCTGCATGAGTTGCAGAGTTGTGATATTTTAGGTATCCAGAATGAAACTGGGCTGAAAAACCATCGCTGACATACAGGAACTCACAGGGACTGCTACAGTGGTCTTCCTGCCTGTGTTAACCTCCATAATGTTAATTTGCCCTTTTGTTTAAATACACATGAGAAGCCATTACTCTCACTGCTGAAATATTTTTATTCAAAATGCACCACCTTTATGTGAAAAACCCTAATATTGTGCAGAGAGCCAAATAATATGAGCAAAATAATGGGCTTAATGTTCCCAAAGGCCCCCAGGTCAACATGACTTCCTGGAGTGTTGACATTTTGCACCAAAATGTGGAAGAAAAAAAACTTAAACTGTGAAAACAGTTTCACTTCCACTTGATGGAGGTTTTTGGTAGGTTTTTCTTTTCAGAGCATCTATTTTTTATCCATATTATAAACTAGTTCATATAAAATGCACCATTTACTAAATGAGGGACATTTACCAAAAACAACAGCGCCCATCCATTTTAGGAAATAACCAACCAATGATCTTTTAGGAAATGTAAGTATCCATAGAGAGCAGCTCAGCCAGTCTTGACTCTTAACAGTGCAATCTGGGTTTTTGAATAGAAGCTTTTCCACTCACTTGAATCATAAAAAAACAAGGCATTACTGGAAGCCTCATTCAGCAAAGTGTCCCTCAGTGGCACCTGACGCCTGCTCATGTCGAACACATTCAGTTTGAAGCAAGCAAACCATGACACGCTACTTAACACCCAGAAAACGATTAGCGCAAATATAACCGCCGCTATAACCATCAAGGACTGACAGTTTAAATGAACAGATACAAACACTGTGGTTCCCAGTTTCATAAGACTTGGTTCAAGATCAACACTGTGACTGCACACGAAGACTAAAAAAATGAAAGAAATCAAATTCTATAAATGCATAAAAAACTTTTACATTATTCACTCATTAACTCACCCACACAAAGACTTAAAGGTGCTACATGTAACAATTTACCACAAGTTACAGCATAATTCCTGCACAGAGATCTAATTAGTTGTGTGTACTTTATGTTCAGAGTTCATGCTTATTTTAAATAGATCTATAGAAAAAGTATTTGAGTGTATGGCAGAGTATTGAATGTTGAATAAAAGACATGAAACTGTTCCCGTAAAGGGAGCTGAATCTATGAAAATTTGGTGTTAAAATGTTACACATAGCAAATTAATAAATTCTGCCCAGAGGCTGGTGACACTTTGATATCAGGAGGCCAGAAACTGTGATTCTGGACTGAAAGATTTCAGGAGATGAATGAGTCGTTATTAGTGTAGTCAGGACGAAATAAAAAAAAACCTTCTGTTTCACTTCTTCTAACTATTCTATGCTATCAAAACGTATCTTACTCTTTGTTCCTGAGCTTCTTCGTCATTCCTCAACAAGATTAAACTCAAACTGCAAAGTAATCTTGAAATCTGCGATGACAAATTAAACTTACTTTAATACCCAGTGTGCCAGTTTGCTTACATAAACTTTCTTTTACTAACATACTCAATTTTTTTTAGTTGTTTCTCCTCCCAGTAGCTCTGTGATCCGCTAAGCTCATGTCTGTGCTGTTTTGAAAAGTCTGTTTTAAGCTCTTAGTGTTTTATAGTTTTTAATTGCATCTCTGTGGTCGAGATTTAGTTTCAGCCCTGTGTTTCTGTTTGCACTTTCCCCTCTCAGCCTTATTTACTGTTATCTTACTGCTTTCAGTCGTATTGAAGCTGTGGTAAGTTTCCTTTTAATGCAAACTGAACCTCTCCTGCTGTTTTTCCTTCACATGAGCTTTCCACCACTGAACCTGCAGGACGCAGGAACACACCACACGTATTACGCAGAGCAGATATGTATGCTGTTGCAGACAATGACACGGATTTTAATTTCAGATGGGCTTTAAATATTGCAGGGAGGAATATCTCAAGCAGTGACAGCACTGCAGCTGGAATGAGCTGCAGAAAACAGGACTGTGGTTTGTGATGAGCACACCTTCAAAGTCATCAAGTTATATTTTTCATACATCCTGACCCAACTTTGTGACCCAGAGATTACTTTTATATGCACTATGAATATGCTTTTCTAATTTTGCTGATTTATTTATTTTTTTTCTTAGCTGGGCTCTGGGAGAAAGCAGTGGTGCTCAGTGACTTTCACAGATAGACAGGCAGAGTCGACTCAGTGTGAGATTCAGCTATTAACTACATCAACCAGACTAAAACATACCTTTTCCTAATGGCTCTCTTCTGTTAACATCTTCAGCTTCCTGCTTTCATTCTTGGCTGAAGAAGAACTACTGTGATTTTTTTTTCCTTTGAACAGCAGGTAAATGTATCAGATGTGCAGTATAGAGGAAATAAATCTAAAAATAATCACCTCTGTGTTAATCTTTTTAAAAAATTTACAATTTAAAGTGACACACTCAAGTGACAATACAAAACCTGTATTTTCCTGCCTCAATATGTTGTCTTAAACTTTTTATTAATCTTGCACTGAGAATTCTGCATCCTGATTAACAGCAAGAGAAAGAAATACATATAATAACAACAAAGCAAAGCAAAACCAAATTCAAAGATTTGGACATCATGTTACATGGAAACCTGTAAATATGTAAAGTGAACAAATATGAACTGGTTCAACTTAGCGCGCATGCTACAATAATTTCTCATGACAATTAGAAAATTTTCTGATGTTGCCTGCACATGTTAATTTCTTATTATCATTTTTTATTTGAACAGCATGACAATAATTAACTGCTATTAAATGTTGTCACACATGTTGAGCAAGGTGATTAAAAAAGGTGAAAGGTGAAAAAATACAACTGATCCAATTTGAGATGATAAATTACTCTGTAATTTGCTTTGTTACTTGCTAATGCTACTTATTTAAATTATTAGAAGGAAAACGTGCATAATAAATAGCTAAGGCTGAAGAACATGTGCATCTGCAGATTACAGAGCGTGTAATATCGTAACTAATATCAGAACCATGAAAGCTGACTCAAGGCCAGTTTGACAAGCACACTTTTCTGCAGTTAGCTGCCTGTCACAGACATTACTAATATGACGAACAAGTTATTGAGAATTATAACAATCTGATGAGGCAGATTAACCAGTGCAACCTTGCTAACCTTTACTGCAATGCTTTCGCAGCTACACGTGTTGTGCATCACCTCACGTGTTGCTGCTCGGCCAATCAATTGAGTGCATTCAGAAAAGCAGTGCAAATCGAGTGAGTGCATGAGACTCACTCTTACAAGGTCCACACTGGATGAGAGACAGACAACTATTAGAGAAACGGAGGAGAGTTATTTCCCATGGCATGCTCTACAAAGTGAAGAGTGGACGGTGAAAGCAGAGCTTTTAATGAAGAATGGAGAGACTCTCACATGTTCTGTCTTCCCACGTGCAGCTCAGAGCCAATATGTCTCATATGTTTCCAGACCGCGAGGATTATTAAAAGCAGCGATGTGAAGCACAGAGCCTGTTTTCAGCAAATATACCTGCTTCAACCTGAACTGAGGGCACAGAAAATAAAATAGTTTATATTACAATGAATCGTAACCCCAGTTAGACACTACAGTGCTCTGGGATTCTTTTTAGCTTGACTAAATTTTCTCTAACTGGAGCTCTTTGAATGTGCACATGGGAATAATAGCAGCATCACCAGCTCTGTGGATGTGTTGGCTAGAATAGCATCAAAAAGAATGGAAGGATGGCTTGATGTCCTTTATTTTTTATGAAAAAAAAAATGAGAAAAAGGTGAAATATCAGCTTGGATTCGATTCCTGTCTATTAAATATGCATGAAAAATGACTTATATTAGGTACAAATGAGGAAAGCATGTGTACACAATATAATTT
Organism: Ctenochaetus hawaiiensis; assembly: GCA_029783645.1. Taxonomy (NCBI): domain Eukaryota; kingdom Metazoa; phylum Chordata; class Actinopteri; order Acanthuriformes; family Acanthuridae; genus Ctenochaetus; species Ctenochaetus hawaiiensis. The sequence goes on along the minus strand of JAPZDY010000005.1, from coordinate 1,508,665 downwards.
CTAATGTGTATAGCAGGGGAGTTGCTCCCATTGGGCACCTCCTTTAAAAACTAACAAATTGCTTAGCGTACAGCGTATACTTTATGTAAATGTAATTTACTTACAACAGAATAAATAAAAAAACATAGGTGGGAGGAATCTGACAAGACAGTAGCAAAGTGGATGAGTCAACAGTAAACACACAAGACACAAAGAATCTTGTATAGTCATTTAAATCCTTGCAGTTATTTCTGAGATAAAAGCTGAAAACAGAGGAGTTGGGCCTTGGACAATGAAATGATGCATTATAATGACAACGACATGAACAGGATAAGTTATAATAAACAGACTGTGGACTGGGTGTGGCAACAGCAGAGGCACTTCACGCCTCACGAGGTAAATTAAACAAAAGGAACCTGCGTGCAGCCTTTTTTACCCACTCGGACTGTCAGCGGCGTCCTCACACAGTCCGCCGCCGTATTCTGACAGCCACAACTCCCACAAGTTCAGTCCCCAAGATAACAAGAGGTGTCTGACCCCTTGGACTCTCAGCCACAACACTGATGGGCTCCTACACAATGTGAGCTGACAGTAACATGAAGCAGGGTGGTGAGAGGAGAGGAGGGTGACTGTAATGTCATTTGCCTGGAGACTTGCCGGCCCCTCAAAGGATAAGCCTCAGTGCTCTTGTGGCGAGACGGCAAACAAGCTTCTTTTTAACAACACAACAGCTTTAAAAGGCTTAAAAAAACAAAAAAAAAACAGATGAGAATAAGAAGATATTAAAGCTAAAATACAGCCAGAAAAGTTGAACCTTAAAATTCCTGCAAACTGAATGAAAATCCTGTGAAAATGTGAAAACTATCATTTATTTACTACAATGTTTGCATATGTGTGCGGATTCTTTAATATAAATGAGCTCAGTACTGCAGAGAGCAAAGACCAGTGGATGATAGAGTACTAAAAATCTATGTATACTCGAGTAAATGTACTCCACTGCAAAATTACTCAAGTAAAAGAGAACATTACCATTTAAGAAATCTACTTAAGCAACAATAAAAAGTACCTGATTAATAAATGAACCTGCTTTCCATTTTACCATTAATTTATCATGAATTAGTATTAATTAATTATTAAAAATTAAATTTTAATCTAAAAGCCCAACAGACCCCTATAGCTACAAGATAAGTTAATGTCATTATCATAACATAAAAGATTAACTTTACACATGAAAAATTAACACAGCTAACGTTAGCTAATTAACTTCGTTTCACCTACCGTATGTGCAACTCTTCAACTCTCTCAGCTTCAACGTGTTTATGAAGGTTAGGGAAAGGTTTTATTTAAAAGGAGAGATTTTATTTTTCCCTCTTGTTTTTTTCCAGGAGCATCTCAAATTGTAACCGTTGTTTTTTTAAAACTTTGGTATAAAAACGTGTGGCCAAATTTAGCCGGTAATTGTCACTGGAAGCTGCCTGTTGTCCTGAGTTTTGCTCCATCATTATCAAACTGTGGTCAAAAGACAGAGGGTGCCTCTGCAGAAGACGTGTCCCTCACGTGTTGTCCTTTTAATTCGAATTCAAAATAACAAAAATGCACCTGATAAAGAGCAAAAACTGCACCCAGAAAAGATACTTAAATATATAACAAATGGAACATGAAAAGCACTTTCTCCCATGTGCTTCACTTTTAATGTATAATTATCCACACAGGGGATCTAGCGAGACTTTGTTGTCACCATGTGAGTCACACGACTCGCTGTGAGGAAACACTAGAGGTCTTTCACACCACATCTTGGTTCAGCTAAGCAGTGAGACACCTCTGCAGCACCATATAACACCTACAGCACCGAGGACGCAGAGGCATATCAAAACAATGGCGTGTGGAAGCGAATATGCATGTGCTAAAAGGAAACAAAGCAGGGTTCAGTGAAGACGCCTGAAATATGTATAAAAAAAAGGCTTTCAGTCCCGACATCTGACATGAAGATGTTCAAGGTGTTGCCAGTGAACATCATCTTTTCATCGCCGTCTCCACACCCTGGACTCCGCCTTTGTTATTTTCACGCGGCAGCTATATGATGCTTGCTGTTTAAAATAGAAAACTTCTCATCTTTGCAGTTTCATTCCTGCCTCACCAGCTTGTCAACTTCATGATTAATTCCCATGAAGCTTGCTAATCCTCTTGGGAGGGACATAAATAGCAGCTCTCTTACATTCATCAACATTGTAAACAATTTCAAAAGTGCCTTAATTAAAGCTACCAAGAGACCTGAAGTAAAAAATGAGTAGGACTTTACATTATAATTAAAACCACGATTTTATTTTAAGGGGTTTACGCAGCCGGTCTTACTTTTAATTTATTTTGTAAAAAGATCTTAACATAGAAACCTCCAAACTGCCAAGGTTTTTTTTTTTTGTGCTTTGTGATTTTTGTGAAGTGATTTTTTTCCACCTTTGAGGAGCGAAGGTGTCAAAAATAGAGCAGGCATGTCAGAAAAACAAGTTTAATGACTTTAAAAAATGTTTGCAGTGGAATTTAATTCATAAAAACAGCGTTTACATATTCTTAGCCTTTCTGTCGGATCAAATAAAGATATTCAAACACCATTTACCACTGATGACAGTTGGAGTTTGGCTTAACAAAAATATTGGTCTAACTATGAGGTCACATCTATTTCTTTAAGTTTAGAAAGTTGTAAGTTCATTTTTAAAACAAGTATTTTCAGTGTTCTTATGCAAATCAGACAAGGCGTCTCACTTTTATCATACAAAAAAACACCAAGGCAAATATCTCATCCACTCACCCTTTCTTGTGCTCTCATGCTTTAATGAAGAATGGAGTGTTCCTCCTCCTCATTTGGATCATTATACAAACTTGGCTCTTCTCTCTCTCTCACACACACACACACACGCATTTAAAAAAAAGTTCCTTTGCAGAAGAACTTGAGCTTTGAGGCGAAGTATCTTGATATGCTTTCATCTACTGTACTTGAACATGCAAAAATAGAAGTGGAACATGAGGACGGGCCACTGACAAAGCAATGAACAAATAAAAGCAACCAGTGGAGCCTGGGAGAAAACAGGAAGAGAGGGATTGATGTCTGTTTTTGGTTCAGGCAGTTCCTATCTGTGACTCACCCAGAGCACTGTGAGCGCTTCAGTTCCCACCAGATCCTTATTATTTTCATACATTTCTTTTTTTTTTTTTTTCAAGATAAAAGTTAAAATTATGTTAATTTTATGTGGGAAGGACACTGCACACTGAGTCACACAGTTCATTAAGCTTTTGTTCACACTCTTCCTCCTCCTCCTCATCCGCCCACACACACTCCACGTCTATACTGACACAGACATACACACCGGCTTGAAGTGTGCTCGTTTGTACCAAATATGTTTTCACTTGATTTGCACACAAAAAAAAAAAAAAAGAGTGAGAGACATACCTTGCATTAATCAACATTTTGGAAAGTACCACCAATTCAAATTACCCTAATGTGAGAGGGAGGAGTGCTTGTTGTGCCAAAATCAATATATCGACTAAAGTGATGAAGTTGCCATTATAAAGTGGGACAGGAGCAACTCATCAAACCTGATCAATATTCAGCCGCAGCCTTGTTTAGTCTTGCAGACAGTTTTGAGAGAAGAGTTGATAGTACAAATACGTCTCTTGAATAAATTGTGCGGACCTTCTGTCCTGTTTGCATTTCTCCTGCGGCGGGTCAGGGGATGGGGGGAGGTGACAGAGGGTGCGACCAGCCCCTGGCCCTCGGTTACAAAGGGACCCACATTGGGCCCGAGCACCTGAGCGAACACGCCGTTTTGCTGTTTAATTAAATAACATTTGTTTGTGTGTCTTGATTGTGATGAGGAATAAATAAATGAGTCGTTTTATGAAGCAAACAGCACCAGCAGGGACACCGTGGCCTGGATCTGTTTTGGCTTGGAGTCGTAAAAGCTCGCAGTCTGTCTGCTGTTTTTTACTGAATTCATCTCTGTCTCTCCCATCAATAATGGTGTTAAAAAAAAAAAAAAAAGTGCAGACAGAGCGTTTCTAAAAACCGTGTAAAATCAAGAGGTGATGTGACATGACTGTTACCGAAGTCGATGCAATAATTAAATTCAGTTTTAGCCACCTGAAAGTAATTAAAAAGTGACTCCTGTCTTGCATGAAGGAGGCCAGACTCTCACGCTTCAATTTGTCATCCATAAAGACAGATTCGGCTCAAAACAGAGACTGAAAGATTTGTGAGAATAAAGCAGAGGAGGAAGGCGCTATAAGATGCCACAGTACTGCAAACAGTTCAGGAACATGTTTGAGTTTGTCATGTTCAAACATGTTAGAGCTTTTGTTCAATGAGGACACTAGACATCACAATGGATTCCTGGTTGTTTTGCTATACTGGATCCAAACTTATTGGTAAGTCCTGTAATTTTCTTTGTTTTAAATTATATCCTAAGTTTTTATCAAATCTCTCTGAAATAGCACTGATTATTGTTGCTTGTGTTGTAGACTGCAGTCTCCGTCTAGTTAATGTAGTAACGATTCAATATTTGCACCTCGAACAGTCTGTGTAAACAGAGTATGTGACCAAGCTCCTGCAGTGATTCTTCAGCGTGTGAAAAAATAAGAGTGTTAAAACTGACAGGGCCTCTAAACGGACAAAACAGTGCAGAAATAAACTGATAAAGCTGACGAAGCTGTTGCTGTGATACTACTGGTAAATCTTTCAGTCATGAGTAGCATCTATACATCAGCGAGATTCACTGTTTATCATAGTTCATCAACCTGCAATTAAATATAGAGTCATAATGTAAATGAACCAGCAGTTACAAGACTGTAAGTCATTGGCACTGGATATTCTACTGTAGAAATAAGCTTGAAAAAACTGTAAAAATTCACCTCATTCAGGCTGAATGCACTTTTCTAGGCGAGGTGGGGTGATTTTAACGCTAGCTGCTGTGCCATGTGGGTATTTCACTCCCAACCCAATATTAATAATTACAGTTGCATTGAGCTGGAGTTTTTCAGCAAACTCGTTAGTTCCTCTGTAATTGAAACCCAGCCAAGATCCTAAACCCCTGAGTTTTTTAAGTGAAGTTTTTTCTGCATAAAGACCTGCTTGTCTCATTCAAAGAGCGTGTTTGCCAAAACTTGCTCCGATAGAAACGCTGACGCAAAAGAAAGACGTTACCTCTTAAAAGCTCGTCCGATGGGCTGTTGTAAAGTCAGCTACAGAGGCTGCTGGTTTTCCCTTTTTTTGCTGTTCTGCAGGATATCTACTGACCGCATTTTGCAGTCGTTAAAATGTCGTCCAGAACAATGACTTATATTACAGAGACAGAGAGAATAAATTATCTCCCAGCTTTCCCTAAAATACAAAAGTTAAAAAAATCAAAAATATCCACCATGTTCAGATGCAAATTCTCCTGTATCAGCAAGGTCTTTTACTGATTTAATGTCTAAAAGTAGAAGGCTGTCGAGTAAATTAAACTATGCAGGTGTGGGAAAAATCAAAAGACCTCAAGGACACTTCTTGTTCTCAATGAGGTTACGGCTGTGATGGACTAATGTAGCCCTCACCATCAGGATCACCTTCACAGTTTATAGGAGCAGCCTTGAGGGAAAAGACCAGCCAAAGTCAGCCGCTCTGTGGGCTTCAGGGAGGCCTGTGTGGGCTGCCTGCTGAAAGGGTGCCCTTCATTTCTAGACAGCGTGCCCTTTTTAAAATACAATCATAGATAGGAAGCGAGTAGCAGCCTTACTGTTGCCTGTCCCCATTGCTACATTAACTCAGAAACATGGCCTCAGGGGCCTAATTTGATTTGGGCACGTTCATCCCGGGTCCCATGTGTCGTTAAAGACCCCCCCAAATAATAAAAAAATAAAAAATCAAGCTTTTAGCCCTGTGAATGTGCACGTATGTCACATATCAGAGGAGATTTAAGCAATCAATGCCATGACTAAGTATTTCCACCTTGGAACTGCAATGCACCAATGACAGCGTCACAAACAGACAGACGGGGTTTAATATGCAAAATACCAGAGGAACCAATTCTGTCAACTCGAGGTGGTGCTTTTTATTGAGCACTTTTTTATGGGAAATTTTACACAAAAGCAGATTTTTCTATAAAACTAATATTGATGTAAACCTAACAAGCTGCTCGTATAGCTTTAACAATATAGACTTGGGCATTTTCAGAGCAGATGGAACGTGGGAGAAGTTTTTCTTCAGGGCTCTTCACCAGGAGCAACATTTATGTGTTTGATGAGCAGAGTGGAAGGTGAGCAGGCTCGTTCAAGCTGCAGCCGCAGAGGAAAAGGTAAAGATGAGGTCAAACTGAATATTAAATAAAGGCAAAGAGGAAAGAGTTACATATGAGCCTTTTAAGAAATAAAAAGGATTTGGTAACTTGAATGAATGGAGACTAGTTTGTACAGGTAAATCACTGCAAAGAGAGGGAGAGAGGAACTTTAAAGCACTTTGGTTAGGACTGGAGTAAGTCATGGTTATACAGTAAACACATACGGTCCAATGCTTGAAATCAATTTTGGTGATGCTTAGTTGCTACAGACTGATAATGTATCAAAGAGTTAATATTGCAGGAGAAATTATGCTATAATCTAACCTGATGCTTTGAGTATTGGCACTATGTCACTTGCATTGATTTATTCATTAATAACATTTCCTGAACTTCTAAGTACTCAAGTATATAATAAGTATTGAAATATATGAAGAAATGAACTCTGACAGATCCGACGCATGCTGCTACATCCAAATATACAGATACACGTTTCACATTTTACAGTGAAGTGCTGCAGGGGTCAATTCTATATCAATACTTGTTGTTTAGCCTTTTGTACAAATGCTTTATAACAAATCAAAGGACAAACTGCATCCTTTAAAGAGCCATTATACGTAATCATCAGTTTGAAATATCATAGTAAAAAAATGCAAACAACTTAAAAAAGCATTAGCATTGAAACATTTTTCAAAGGTGCATGAGTAGATTTCTTCAAGAAGGTTTCTGTTATTTCAGATGCCTCTTATCACTGAAGTCTGCATGCACATCTTCATTTATTTTAAATAAGCTTGGCTGTAATTAGTTATCCCATGCTTTAGATAGTGGGATGTCATGATTGACACTTAACCTAAACCACTGTTGAGTTGGGTGGCAGAATGAAACAGACCCTAATACCACAGCTCCAGACACCCAACACTACTGCACAGACTCAGGCTCCAAATTATGTCATTGGTGCAAAATGGCAGCATGACACACCTTTGTTAAGAGTCACCTTTGTTGAGAGTGACACTCGGGGTGATAATGCTCTTAAAATAAATTTGACTTGACTTGTTTTTTAATGGTTATGTGCACATTTTAGCGTTAGTCCATCTGTAGTCAGACCAATAACTCAGCACACACACACACAGCAGAAAGAACTGATATCGATCGTGCTCAACAGCTGATCACTGCTGCTTGATTTCTTTGGGAACATTTAAGCCTCCGACTGCAGCCGGTGTGATTTCTCCCATCCCCTTCACAATCCTGCTTTTATTGTACTGTAGTTACTGATCCTGATGTGGGAGTGATCAGCGCATGTGGATGAGCCCTGGACAAAATGAAGAAGAAGAAGAGCTTGGAGGACTATGCAGAGAGTATTACATAAGGGGTACATTAGAGCAGTGGGGGTTTTTTTTATCTGTCTGGTTTGTTCTGAGTGTGTATTAACAAACAGACCTTGGTAAAGTTTCAGCTTGAGTCGAGTCTGATGCTGCTGCACAAATTGCTAATGAATTGACTGGAGAGTTTTAAGTAAAGCATCCTGAGACATGAAAAGAAAATACTGATAGGCTAAAACAGTCATCTTCAATCAAAATAAATACAGTCTTGTTCCAGCATCTGGTGATATTAAGCTGTGTTGCTGTGGGCTTCACAAGGGGCAGCTCTTCGGGATTTTAGACTAGTTTTGGGTGCTCAAGTGCACCTAAATCACCTCACCACCCCTGATAAATAATATTGTTGCCAGATTCACATTCCGTGGGTTTGAAAAACTCCCATTGGGGCCTGAACTTCTGTCCATCTTCGGTTTGAGACAGATTACGTTAATGAATTTTTCTTGTTCTGAAGCTTTTATTTCACCAACAGTAACGTAGCAATTTGCTGTAAACTCCGAAAAACTAGACCTGTCTCTCATGATCCATTCAACATTTAGTGAAATAGTTCAACGCGAAAAGGTAATAACTTACTTACACTCTGATGAAAAAGCTTTCAGCAGGTCTTGGTTTGGGGCATTCAGACATTATTCCACGCAACAACCAACAGTCTTCGTGCTGATGCCAGAAGCAGACCCGTGGCAATATCTGCAGTGGCACAGCTGACTGCACCAGGCGTGTGGGTCACCTTCACCCCGAGGTGGTCGATGCCCACCTCTCCATTGGCTGTCACCTTCAATGAGAGAGGCAAAGTGAGCAGGGAATGCTCAGCTGCAGGGTAACAGCTCCACACGAACATGGCCTGGTTTTAGGGCCGCGCAGCTGGGGATTTTGTTAGGAACTCTCTGCTGCAGATAATTTGAATTTGTTGCCTTTATTATGTCAGTTACCTTATCAAGGAAACCTTGCTCGAACCCCTCCGCTGATATCAGAGCCTATGTTTGTCCTCTTTCATTACTTAAGGGGATGAAATTCAAACACAAACACATTAGGACTACCCAAACACTTTGAGGTCTGTCAGTGTCACTGAGGCTGCAGTGACTGAGTTCTTAACATTTTAAATGAATCTGAAAAACAGTCCCTTTAATTGGCTGATATCACACAAAAATTGAATGTGCATGAGTAAATATCATCCACCAAAGGTTCATTGATATTTAAAGCTGTGTGTGCACTCCTGTATCGTACGTGGAAGGAGGGGAAGAGGAAGGCGTGCTAAGACCTACGGCATTACACTGCACACATTATTGCTTTATTGCATCATTTAGACTCACAGTTGGCACCTTTTTCTTCCACCAGTTACCAAGATCCCTAAGTTAATTAAATCAGACCTAATTAATTACACAGATATCAAAGAATAGTCATGAATAATGTCTAAATATTCAAAAGCGGCATATAAATAAAGAGAAATTCAGTAGAAATTTGTAATTTTGCAAGCCGTTTTAATGGGCCCACAATGTGCTGGAACTGCAACTGTTTCCACAAACCAAACAGACTGTTGTAGGTGGAATAAGTAATGTGATTTTATACTTTCTACATATCTAAATATTTCTTCAAGCTAGCTACCACCCACATTAATGAAAAGTGCTCTACGCAACTTTTTCACAGGCCTGTAAACAAATGAGACAGAGCTCTTGATACAAGGAATAACTTGCAAAAGCTGACATGACTTTAAGATATACGTTAAATTTATTTGTTTTACACATGTAGAGTTTTTATAGCACAAATGAATGAAAAAAAATTCTCTGTCTAGATTTTGTGACCACAATTGTTACTAAAAAAAGGTAAATAGCGCACCTCCAAAAATTTAAAAATGGGAACAAACTGGAGAAAAGTATGACTGAAATCAAAATGAATGAGGCAAAACAAAATGTTGTATCATTCCTTCTCACATAAAGCACCAAACTGATGACCATAAAACAAATTGTACATTTAAAAAAAATTGACATGACACATGATAGTGCAACAGCATTGCAAGAAATTATTTTACTAAAGTCTGACTTAAAATAAACTGGTTACCAACACTCACCTGCAGTGATCCCTTAAGAAAATTAAATATGTTTGCACACGAGGTTACAGACAGGTATGTCATATAGACACATCTTTATGTTTGTAACCACCATCTTCATTATACTTGCATTATTTGTGTTATTATTCGCATATTATTTGTTTGTTTATATGTTTTGTTTTCCATTGTACTGATCATACCTTTTTTTTCTTGTTTTTGTGCTAAAACAAACTGAAGGAAGTGAGGGAACGTTATAGTAGAGACGACATGGAGAGAGAGTGACGTACAGATTAGCTTCTCAGTCTTGGTGTCAATTTGTTCTTGTGGTCATTCAGGTGTTGCAATGACAAAAAAATCTGTAGAAGTTCAAAAATGCAATTCTACTGTAAAACTGCTCACATGAGGCAAAACCTTCGACAAGATTCATTTGCGTAATGGTTTGTTTTTCTTTTATTCAGCTCTGTAAAACTTCAAAAGGGCTAACATTTTTCTTTCTGTTTGTTTGACATGATCAACCTTTTCTGATCAACAGTCAAAATGTTTGTGTCCCAGTTCAGTTCTTAAAGGTCAACCAGTGCAGGATTTGGGTGGATGTTAGTTTCAATGACACTTCAAGCTTTAACACAGGAGGTTGCTGTTTGTTTTATGTTTTGAACTGCAAGTCAGAATTCTTTAAGGCATAACAGCGATTATTCTCCGTCCTGAAACAGTGTTTAACCCACACTATGATCCTTCCCTTCAGAACATTTAAAAACCCCTGTAATGTCTTGTAATGTTGCTTTTCAGTTCTCACATCTGGGTTCAGCAACATTACAAGAAGACAAAAGCATGAACAAACACCTGCCTTAGTGATCCATTCAGATATTGTTCTGATGTGGGCTTTCATCCGCATATAACAGCCTCGTTTGAGATTCTTTACATGTTTGAGTCCTAATTCCTTGGAAACAGGCTTGCTATGGTTTTTCCTCCATTTAATATGCATCTCTTTTGATGAGTGCAAGTGTTGCTGATGGGGGGCCACACATTTCCATATCCCTCCCAGTTTAATAATGAAATAAAGAATGACTGCACAATTCACTAATGGTCTTGTCTTGAATGTGCAGACATACATTTGGACCATAAAATCTGAAGATCCAATTTGCATTTCCCCACTGCTAAAGCCCTGCTGAGCTGACACAGTTTCTCTGTTTTACTGATGAAAAGTGAAAGGAATGAGATCCCATATAGATTCTAAATTTAAATCATTTCTCGCAAAACTATTTTTTTTAACTTTTTTTTGTACATTTAAAAGTCAAGATCCCCTTAAACTCCATTTAGATTAAATCGAATGTGTCATGTGGAAATGGTAAAAATGACATAATAAAATCTAATTATGTATTCAAAGTTTCCATCAAAAGCAAGTTATATTTCAACTCTTAAAGACCTTTAACACTATGCAAAAAACAGCCCATTTTTTGCACTGAGTATCAAAAGCATTTTCACAGAATAAAGCTGTTTCTTTTGAGTGTTGATTGTTAAAGATGACATTCTCATGTTACCTAAAAAGTTAAGGCACTTTTTCTCGGATGTTTTACATTTGATAGATACAAACAAATGCATTAAAGATAAAGTGTTTAGTGAGAGTCGACATTATGTTCACTTTATGGCACCACAATTCCCACTTGCCAAACAACAAAATACTTTTCTGTTTCAGTTCAGTACAATAATCATTTATTCCCAGCTTTGGATAAATTTGTCTTTTTTTTATTACATGACTACTGTTTGATTAAAACATATGTCTTAAGTCAAATAAACACCACATTTTGATTAAGCAACAAACGCTCATATTTCATCATGTGAAGACAAAGGAAAGCTCTGGCAAGTAGAAAGTACACGGTTGAGCTTGAAGTATCTTTAGCAGTATTGCTTACAGCCTCCTCATGTAGTGCGAGAAGTCACTGAAAAACAGAGGAATAATAAAAAAGGTTTGAAATCACAGAAATAGTGCATATAGTGCAGTAACAAACAGAGCAAAACACCCTTTTAAAAAATGTAAGAAGTGACAGACTTAAATTCTCTGAACTGAACAGATGAAAAACTGACAGAAGATCAAGAAAAAAATATATATATAAACCAAAAAGGGTCTGAGAAAACAAATGACAAACATGACTGAAACTGTGTGTGAGTCAGAACTTTTCCTACTTTACTTTTTCTTGTAAAAAATATTACCTTTAACTCAAATGTACTCTTTCTTCTTTGCTGAGAGATCTGTTGTCTCAAAGTTGAACCAGGCTGAAAGTGCCGTAAAGACAACGTCTTTATTCTATCTGGCATTGATTCTGCTGAAAAGAAACTTTGCAGGTAAAATCCCACCGGAAACTGCAGGGTTTAGTCATACTTTATTAAATTTGCCTCGAACCTTTGTAAAAGAATTAAAAGGAATCAGGTCCTCTGTAGAGAGATTTACCTGAGATTTGGAGGTAATATTTGCTGTAAAGGCAAATCAAAGTCAGAGACATAATAGCTTCAGCACACAGAGACCCTGGGGATCCACTGCTCCCAAATCACATTGTAACGCTTTGATAACACTGGAAGAAGACAAGTGGGTTGTGTTTAGTCAGGGAATTTAGCCTCTAATGCTTAACTTTTAGAGAAAAAATAACACACAGCGTTAGGAATAGTCTCATTTATGTGCTTTGTCTGTTTGGTGAAGAAAGACAAACATTTTGAATCCCTCCAAACATACCATATGTAAAACACTTCATGCAGAAGAAAGAGGGATAGGATTGAAATTAGACACTGATGAATCCAAAGAATAAGCCAATACTGACATAATGAGTGAAGTTTGTTTTTTCCTTTATGTAAATGGTTTAATAAAAAACATCAGGAGGTTTATGTTTTTTGGCAATAACAAATGTCCTGACAACTGCTTTGTTGATTGTCATAAAATTTGGCACAGAATCTCCACGCTGCACATCACATAAAATTTGAAAAACACATTTAATCTACTGAACATCCTTCAGCAACACCAGCATGTCATATTTTTTATTGGGAAATACTTCATTTAAACATGAACTTGGACAAAATGTAGTCCAAACATTCATCGTTCCAGGATGATATTTCTATCTAACTGTATTTACTTTGGTCAACCTCGACTGCTCTGGCGCCCTCATCAGGTCAAAATGTCACTGGCTACAATCCTTTGGTTAATAAACAAACACCTGCATAAACTCGTGACATTTTTACAAGCTTTTTTTCTTACCTACAGACTCAGGTGCACTTTGTATAATTTTTGGTGTGAATAAGCAAATATCAGCATTTTTACACACCAAAAATTACACACATACCTGCTTAGCATTTGCATGTTAGCACTGTCACAGTAAGAATGTTAACGTGCTAATGTTGGCTTTTAGCCTAAAGTACCACTGTGCTATATTAGCCTAGAGCTTTACACTGCAGCTGCCGCCATTGCAGACTCTTAGCTTTTTTAATCAGGCTTAATGTTGGACAAGATGTGTTTCTTTGCTGATTTTGTAATTTATTTTATTGATAAAATGAAATAATATTAAATTACATTGGTAATTGTGTGATTCGTTATTGTGTGTATCTGTAATTATGCATTTAGTCCTGAATAAAGGTTCCATATTTGCTTCGGTGAATATCATAATTCATGCTTTAAGCTCATCTTTTTTTCACTATATCAGTGAATGACATTAAATTGAACTGCTGCCTTTTCACTCTGTCATTTTTAAAATCACTTCAGACACAGCAGAAAAGGTAAGACACAAAGCCGGCTGTGCATACACACTCGCATACAGAAAACTAAGATGAGCAGAAACAAAAGCCATGCCTGCAGCCAACCAAAGCAAGCCTTGCTGCTATAAGCAGTTGCATAGTAGATCCACATCCATCGCCGCAGGATAAAAAAAAGGTTTTTTATTTTTTTTTTGTGGAAGCATGTAGGAGGGCTGTTTAAAGGCGGTTTGCTCTGTGTGTGCGGAGGCTGTGAATGGGTGCAGTATTTCTTCTTTTAGCTCTTTCTTTTAAAAACTTATAAAGAGGGAAAAGATCAGTGACCAGGTTGAGAGTGTCTGCATGGTGAAAAGGCTAATATAAATCCATATACATATATATATATATATATAAAGGACTGTCTTTTTTGAGGTTGAATGCCAAAAATAACATTTTTCTAATGTGGGTTATTCACATTTGCTGACCTCTGCTTTTATTACAGATTTAAACAACATTCGTCCCCTTTAGTTTTAATAATTAGTCAATTAATAAATTAATCAGGCTTCTGTGTAAGTTGTAAACATATAAGATACAATCACATTCAAATATATTCCCTAAAATTCTTTCTCTTTCACTCTCTCTCTTTTTTTTGAGTTTTTAAATATTGTAAAGCTGCTGTTCTGGTCTGGCCATTATTGACCTTGGTATTTCATATTAACACCACATCAGTTCTGTCCACAAAGGCCTAATAGGACCCAGTGTGATGATGAATAGCAGTCACTGTTCGCTGCACTGACCTATAGGTGTGGGACACACTGGGGAGCCCAAAGAAGAAAAAGCTAACCTTCCAGCTCATTTACAGTAGCTCCGGGTTGTTTTATGCCCAACTTTTTATTGAGCTTCAACTGAACTCGGTCACTTTTGTCCTTTGCTTTGACCTGTCCTTCATGACATACAGGTCTAGTTAAGGTCTTATTCTAGATTATTTCTTAGTGAGCTCTTTGTGACGACCAGCAAGAAGAGAAATAAGGCCAAACAACATAGTAAAGTGCAGAATAACAATAAGCACCATGTTGTAGGATCGCAATCATCAAAGGAGGTCAGTGAATCACCTTTCAGTCTGTGTGACTTCATGTTTCTTCCTTGTGATTCATTTGTAATAAGTCAGGAAAACTAACAGAAGAATGTATCGTTTCTTTAATCTTCATTTAGGATTAAGCTCTTATATATCTTTTATCGGCCAATTTATAATTTATTCTAAGTTTAGTTTTTTGGTGTGACTGAGCTCGTATGATGGAGGTTGCTCCCTGATCACAACTGTAGAAAAACTTTCAGAAAATGGCAAAAATTGCTTTCACATTTCCTAAAAACCCACCCATCCAAAGTTTATTTTAAATTCCTGAAATTTCAGAGAACCTTAAGGTTTGAACTTAGCCCGTCCTCTATATTTACTCTGAATGAGAACGCTGTTTAAGAGAGAGGCAGGGTGGACCAGTGAATGTCTGCAGAGACTTTGGTTTGAAAGAGAGAGAGAAAAAAAAAATCAAAGTGCTCTAATGTGTTTTACAGAGGAATCCAGGCTAAATCGATTTGGCTGAACTGAAACACTGGGCGGTTTTCACACCAAACCGAGGGGTATTTTTTTTAGGGTCTGTTTATACTGCTTGAGCTGTGAAAGAACAAAAAACAACTTGGTCCAGAGTGCTTCTTTTATTTCAGTCTGAGTTAAGAGGATAGATGAACTAAATATCTTGTAGCAATCAATGGATATCGATCAATCCCTTGAAATGCTTTTATTTCAGGCGTACTGTGGGCGAAATTGAAAAGTGGTGTGTCGTTAATGGAGCAAAGGGGGGAAAAAAATAGGATACTGTGCCGTATGAAGCTGCTTTGTGTTCCTCCTGACCTTTTCTGAAGTCATTGTGCTGTTTTGGTTAATAAAACAGAAAATGCACAGTGTGTGTTATCAAGGCATCAGTTGTGGTTCAATAGTCCTTTCAAAGCTGTATTCAGTATCGAATTCAAATATCAAAATGTGAACCCTGATTCAGCTTGTTTTTATTGGTACAGAGGCCAATAACTGGATTTCTGTGGTTGTATTTTGCCAAACCAAAATGAAAGCAGTTACTGAGACACATTAAGAAACTTTTCTCCCGTAGAAATTAGGTTACTAATATGTTAGGTTCTGCATTTGGCAGGAAAATGATAGTAGTGTCTGAGTTTCCTTAGTTAAGGTAAGGAAAAGATAGTGGTCCTTTAAATGTTTATCAAGTTAGCTCATCTGTTTATTTGCCATGCTATCTTATCCCATAAAGAGGTGGTTTCATTTGGATAACTTGTGCAGGTTACTGTTTTCTTCTTACTGCTGTTTACGAGTTGTCTTGACTCTCCTTGGCAGCTGTATGTGGGAAAGCCCACGTGTCAATGTGTGTGTTCAGTCCATAAAGGTGAAAACATGCAGTTTGTGATTGTTGGTGAAACAAACTGATCATTATCTGATTACCAGCAAGGTGGTGTCATGAGTATTTGTCCAACTCTTTCAGCTTGAACAAAGAAATCCCTCCCTCTTCCTGCAGCGTAAGCTGGCAACATAATTGACATCCACACAACAGCGCCCCCTAGTGAAATGTCAGCACGAGCCTGCTCTCTTTGCCTAACAATCTCCTACTGAGGCTTTAGTTGCCATTGAAAAATGTGCAAAACATTGTCATCGAACTCTTAACAAATTTAGTATCAACATTTCTAGTTGTTATGTGATTTTGAAGGCACTGCATTTGAAGTTTAGTTATTTTTTTGTATATGAACTTGCACTCTTGAGAAAAGTGTTGAGCCTGAAAATGTGTTAAAACACACCCTGAGGTGAATCTGCTGCAAACACTCACACTTACTGTGTGTGGCAGTTTGTGTTGAGTACCTCTCAGTTTCCGGCCCTTTTTTTTTCACCTGTCTCTGTACATTTATGAATCAGAATCATTGAACCCTGGGAAAAGGAGCTCAAGGTAAATCATTGCAGCTCACACTAATACAGCTTTATGTCAGTTTGCCCCACTAGGGCAGATACGTCTAATCGCCTCCAACCATTGAATTTGTAAGCAATCATGCCACCTCTTAAATTTGCTTCACATCCAGTCTGAACACATTAAGAGGATGGGGCACGAATGGCTTTTTACGACAAAATTATTTCACAAAGGTTCATCCTCTTACATGAAAATACACGCACACACACACACACACACACACACACACAAAGCGTTAAAAGTCGATTATTGGGTAGTTTTATGGAAACAAACAAAACAACAACAACAAAAACAAGACCAAGGACAAATAGACTCACTGATGAGAAACAGTTGTCAGTCTCAGTTTCTCGCCTG
>JAPZDY010000005.1:1470926-1490162 GCA_029783645.1 Ctenochaetus hawaiiensis | reverse complement strand
AAGACATTTTCTCCATAAAATTTGATCCACTTTCAAGAAAATTAATGATAGTTGCTGGTGCGTGCCAGTTGGATCACGGTGTGACTGACACAGAGACACCATTTACCTTATTATTAGTCTTAGTACAAAAATAATGATTTTTAAGCCGTTAATTTCAAGCCAAACAGTTACATAATGCTGCCTTAAATAGATTGTGTTTTCACAGAAGCAGCAGATTGCACCCACATACCCACTACTGAAACCTGAGGGGAATACAAGGGTGATTTTTTCCATAGAAAGTCCTCTTATGGCATCATTCTTATGGAAGCTATTTGATGTTTATTTATTTTTATCAAGTGAGCATGAGAACATGTAGAATACACGCTGCATGCAGGTACATTACAACTTTGTACAGATTTTGCTCATTTGTTAGAAACACTCACATAGAGCTAAGACTTTATCTTTGTATCTTTACTTGTATCCTCATTTCAGTGCTTTTAGAGTAAAAATAACCTGAAATGCTTTGCAGATGACTTGTGAGAATCCGTTAATGGTGTTAGATGACCTGTCTCGGGTTCACGATGCCAACATTTTCCAGCACTAATCAAGGAGTCACTAGTTCAAGCAAGGCATAAGAAAAATTCCTTATTAATTCTATCTTGTTTAATTGTCACAGTAATTAAATAATATTGCCTTGCCTGTTTAGAAATTAATTCAAACTAAGTCACCCTGCTGTTTCAAAGGTAAACAGGCACAGAACAGTTCGTGCTAGTTGACCGTCAGCTGTGTGTTCAGCCGCAGCTTTTGTCATCAAAAAAAATGTGACGCAACGCTACAGTCGACTTTCATTGCTCCAAGTTTAGTGATGCTGGTTTGGTGTGAAATCCAAAAAGACGTCTTCGGCTCTAAAAAACTTCTGAGATTGTTGACACCTTGAGAGGCATCGAGATGTCATGTCAGCCATGGACACTCTACGTCCGTTAAAGCAGAAGAAGCCTTTCAGACAAGAAGTGAAACATCGCTAAGATCTGTAAACAAATCCAGTTGCTTTTGTTAAGAATTTAGATAAAATTTCCTTAAACTGGACTTGAAACTCAGTGTCTTCAAGACTAAAGAGATGTTCATCAACTTTCAATGACACCCTCCTGTCCCACTTCTGTATTGGTGGCGAAGCTACAGAGACAGTTAGCCACCACGGACACATCAGCACCACTCCAGCACCAATTAAAGCCACTCAGAGGCGAAAGCTGATGCTGGTGGAGCTTAAACACCCTCTTGTGCAAAGTTTGTGACCGTGGAGGAAGTTCACTTCTCTTGAAATGGCCAAATTAAACTGATATTTAAGATTATTTGTTTCCTCAGCTCTTGGATTACTAATAAGGCTGCAGGCCTAATTGCTATTGCAGACACACTTCAACAAAGGACTGATGCCTTAATACTGGTTTAATAGCTCATTAAAAACTTTATTATGATAACATCCTCTATATATTTATTCGTATGTATTTGTATTTTATATATTACATTTTTATGGTATGT
Source organism: Ctenochaetus hawaiiensis (assembly GCA_029783645.1). Taxonomy (NCBI): domain Eukaryota; kingdom Metazoa; phylum Chordata; class Actinopteri; order Acanthuriformes; family Acanthuridae; genus Ctenochaetus; species Ctenochaetus hawaiiensis. The sequence goes on along the minus strand of JAPZDY010000005.1, from coordinate 1,488,647 downwards.
ATTGGTTGGTTTATTGGTTGGTTTGACTACTGTTTGTAAACAAAATTACCCCTTGAGGACAATTAAAACGATCAAATCCGGTCCAATGGCTGTGACCTGAAGGCGTCCCAGGCGGTTTTGTCAAATATCGTCTGCGTGTGTGGTGCCTCTAATGAAGAAACACACAGTGCAGACTTGCTAATTGAGTGACTTCTGGGAGCAGCTTCTGGCCCCCCACTGCTTTGGCCCCTTGATCTTGTCATATGCCAAGTATGTGTCCTTCCTGCCTCCTGCCCCCTGCTAATTTAACCCTTTGATCCTGTCAACTCTGTGCTGCTTTCAGGTCTGAATGCAAATATCCCCCACCGGACTCTTGTTACTGTTTGTGTTTTCATTGCATCAGATCACTGCCTGCTTTTTGCCCTTTACTCGCTATTGTTTTACATACCGCTTTAGTTTACCGTCTAGAAGTGATTCCTTTCCATTTGTCCGGGTCAGCTCACCGGCTCAGATCTGCTCTGTGTGTGTACGTTCGCCGCTGTGCCGACCTGCTGCGATAAATTCACGCCGGTGAGTCAAGCGTCTGGAATTGACATGAATAATTTTTCCTCAAAAGTCCAAAAGGTTGTTACTTTGAAGGAAAGAATGAAAACCTCGTGCGTCATCAGTGGTACCCGACGATGTTGACCCCATCACCCTCGATCACTCCACCAGCACAGCCATCAAACAGGCCAAGGAATTTTTAGATCACTAAATAATAAAAGAATAAGTCAGTCTCAAAATGTTTTTAATTTGATTTTATCTCCAAGAAAAAAGTAGCCAGAAAACCATGATAACAAAACCGATAGTATGTACTTCAACTGTAAATGATACAGAGATTTTTCCCACTTGATGGCCGCTGCAGACAGATACAGGATTTACCAGCAAATAACTTGATTCTGTGCTAAAGTATCCTTGATTGTTAGAAAGGACAAGCTCCTCAGAAATTGTGTAGTTTGGAGGAACCAGCTCCCCTCCAATCTTCCTCTCCTTTTTTTGATTTGCTTGCCTCAGGCACTCTCCAGTTCTCTTCCTCTATTTTTAGCTTTATAGTAAACTGAAAAGTTTACTATATAAATGAGGAATAGTAAAAAGAGCAATAAATGTTTGCTATAAATCAGACAAATTGTTTGACTGTTGCTGAATATCCTCGTTCTGATCTGGTTTCTAAACAGAGTTTTATAAGAGAAACAGTGATAGAAACAGTGATGTCTATCACACTGAATTCATAACGCTTAACATAGTTTAATTGCAGTTGCTCTGAATTTATTTATCTCCTATGGGAATCCTCAATATGTCATTCACACCATCGTGTCCTCCACCACAGCAGCTCAGAATAACAGGATAATTTTGTGATGATAATTGGATGCAAGGTACGCTGTCTGTCTTTTATCAGGAAGAAAAAAAAAAGCAGACTGTTAATTAGCTTTCATGCAACATTTTGATCATATAGAATTAATCAGGCTTGAACTACTTCTCCTCCCTTCACTGTGCTTTGGCAGCAGAAACAGTGATACTGTTTTCTGCAGTACAGTAATCTCCATATGTATGCATGATAATTCCTGCAAACATATATATATATATATATATATTCTTAGCCTTATTTAAATGTCTGGTTATTATTTCCAGTGCTCTTCTGCAAACTTCTTATTCTGTTCTAGTTATGTGATAACACTCCACACATCCCACATTATTGAATATTACTTTTAACTGTTGCATTATTCACATTTTTCCCCAGGTATCACCTTTTCATATCATATTAAATGCTACATTCATGGTTTTAACTTTGTTGCTTTGAATTACAACTCTGCGGGACACACTGCAGGACAAAAAAAAATGTGTTATTTCTCTTTGAAAATTTGTGGCTGAAAGAAACAGATTAAATTGCCCTCATATGAAAAATGCAGAATTAAATCTTATTCTTCGTGGGCTGTAAAAACGTGTAAATACATATTGTTGTTGCTGATATAATCTCTTTTCTGTTGTTCCAAGTTAACTACAGATATTGACAGTCTGTAAATTAATTGGATGCCTATTGCCAACATTTATGAAGCGAAGTGCTTTCACACCCACAGGCAAAGAAAACAGTATTGAGTTCTGTTTATTATGTCAGGAGCCATTAATTTGCTGCCAGCTTTATATTGAATATGTTATCAGGAACCTGGCGAGCAAGTGAGAGCAAAGACAAAATGATCCAATTTAACACGGTTTGGCTGGAGGTGTCAGATTTCACTGCCCACTGGATTTTTGGCTAAATGGGAATCTCTAAAATACATTTGTTCGACTTCATTCTCCCGAGGTGTTTTGCACCTGTACCTGAATTTTATCTACAGTGCTTCCATTAGTGCTCCATGATGCAGAACGGCAATGGGATCATTTTCTGCTTCCTAACAAGGAAGTGTTTCGTCCGTTACCATGTTTTCCATTCAAACGCTTTCCAGTTGTAAACAGCGATGTTGATTTCAGCTCTGCAGTCATGTTCTCATCCTTTCGTTTTGTTCTGCGGACAAAGGAAGATAAAGTTAAATGCCAGCTTTTCAAGAAATAGTTGCTCAAATAATCTGCAACAATAACGCTGCCTCTTCAAGTCACTTGTTGTAAGAATTAATTTTGTGTTTTAACTCTGTGTGTTTCAGAGATTAGCTGCCAATCAAACAGTGTAGGCAGCTTATCGAACATTTCTTTCTCAGTTGAGTGAAAAACTGCTTAGTTGGTCTTTTTTATCGCAGCTTCTTACAAACCTGAATGATTTCCACACACAAAGACCAAGAATGCCACTATTCAACAATTTGTCCTCGAAAAAACTGAGAAAAGCAAAACTGGCCTCATGAGACTTCATCTTTATGTTTTGTTCACACATAAAACTTGTGCGAAAAGATGAGAAACATTTGGTTTTAAAAAAGGTTTCACCCAAAACCACATCAGGTCAAGATCAGAATATAATTTTTAAAGAAACAAGTCAACCCAAAATAAAAAAAATATACATATTACCACTGCAGTGTTGTTTATCCATCTAGATTGTGTTCTGGTGTGAGTGTGTCAAGATATCCAAAGAGATGTCAGTCTTCTTCTCGTACATGCAGAAAGGAGATGGTACTTGGTTTGTGCTGCCAAAAAAAAAACATACAAAAAAAAACTCTACAGCAATGACTCTTTCCAGAAATTATTACTCAGTTATCCAAGATTCTTCACAGAAAAGATTTATTAACTCTACAGATTATGAAGAAATTGTGCGACGGACATGCAAGAAATGAACTAATTTTCCGAGTAATTCAGTGGCTTATTCATAAGTGAATCCGGGAAGGAGGCCTTCTATTGACAGTGAAGCTGTTTCCATTTATAATTCCCAGTGATCTCCCCTCCATGAAAATTCATTAAAAGAGGTCAAAGCTTCTGCAAAGTTTGGACTTGTGAAATATTCCAAGTTCTCCGTGGGATAGGACTCGCTTGAAGCCAAGAACAAGAAGAAACTGATATCACAAAAAGGCAGACCTCAAACTGGACTCACAACGCGGATAACAAACATTAACACAGTTTGCAGAGTCGCTTTGGCAGACGGTGATCACACTGTTTATACAAATGAATGCTTACGATTAAAATGTGGGCAGTTTTGCAGATTCTTCGTTCTTGTCAGTGAGCCAGAATTTTAATATAGAAAAAGGTCGTACGTATCGGTTTACGTCATCGATCTTTGACTGGACACTGTGTCTGCTCCCTCGTGTCAGAAGAAACAGAAATGGATGTTAAAAAAGGATTTAAAAAATGAATCCGCTGCGCTTGTTTGCACAGCGACCCCACCACCTTTTAAATCATAAGGGGTTTCCTCTTTTATTTGGACCACCTCTTCTGTCTCTTTTCTGGGAGCAAAGCAAGCACAAAAATACTCTTGCTGACTGTTATGATCATTGCACTGTAATTGATCATTGCACTGTGCAAAGCAATCTGCTGCAGGCCTGGAGAAAGCCGAAATAAACAGAGGCACTGTTTGTCTTTCTATAGCCTATATGTCTGTATGGATCATGGCAGAATAAATCTGTTAGGGGGCCCCTGGGGCAAACATTTGCTGCAGGGGGTGGGGGGTTGCAATGTATGTGTGTATCCCGTATTCTCCTTAAGAACGAGTCATAGAGCACATAATAGAGTTTGGCTGCTGTATTTCATCCCAGAGTTGCAGAGATCAAACAGTCTTTCTGCGCTGGAACAACAGTTTGTAGTTATGTGATTACACGCAATTTACTGCATACTGATGCATCATCTTAGTATTATAAAAAAAAAAAAAAAACACCATCACGCCATGATTAAGCTCCTAAAACTCTGAAAACTTTGACTAGGGGCCAAACCATTAAGTAACTGACCTTCACACCACAAATTGGCTGAAGTGAAATTCATCCACGGCTACAAAATATGTGGTTCTAGTGGTTAATCATCAGACTGCTGTAGCTGATGAGCTAATTGCTAACAGGCTAACCAGCCAGGAAAAAAAAAAAACTGGCGCTTGTTTGGCATAATTGCTCTGACTGAATAAATAGAGATGATTAACATTCAAACCCTCTTTCTATTTTCTCTGTGCTCAGTTCGAAGGGAAATTAAAAGCCCTGAAAGCTCTCACACATGCAAACTGACGGTTAACGAGCAAAGGTCGCACTGCCAAGACGACTTGCTGTTGGACAAAAGATGCATTCTTGTGTCAAATTTCACCAGCAGTGATCTCAGTTTTTAAAACAATATACCAATTTACTCTGCTGCAGCGAGCAAATCCACTGATCATCACAATTCAGTTATCTCTACCCTTTATTTTTTACTTTTAAATGCTGATTTAAGAATCCCTACTTATATAAAACCCACTGGACTGCTGGTTGTAGATTAGTGGTTCATATTCACTAACAAATAAAACTGATATGTGCATGAACTTTTTGATAAAACTGGGAATTTGGAGTGCCAGGCCTGTTGCCCACTTTACCCAGTTAGCTTGCTTTGTTGATTTGTGGGAGCAATAAGTGGAGAGAGCCAGTCGTCTGTGCTCAGGCTGTTTCATAGCTCTCAATGAGACTCCATGGCATTTCTCTCACTATCAATTATATTGATCCTTCGTCCAATCAGTTTCGGTAGTTTACCTTTAGGGATTACTGTGTCATCGTTTAAGCACAAATCTTTAAGGACATTGATCTGCGAGCTGGTCTGCTGGTCCCTCAGTCCACATCCTCGGTCCAGCTGAAATATCTTGACAACAATTAGATGAATTGCTATGAAATGACTTTTGATGATTCCCAGACATTTTATCGGGTACCATTACGGAGTTGATGAGGTTTGAATTACATTTCTCCATATGTATTTGATGAATTGCATACTTAACTGATCTGAAAACTTTCATAACTGTATTAATATCCCTTCAAAATGTTTTTTTTTTTCTCTCCAGTACTTTATCTGTTTTCACAGGAGGCTTTTTAATTACAAATTTCAGTTGTCTGTCTATGCACCACTTGTTACAGCTTAAGTTTCACTCACACATTATCCATGTAACCATGATCCAAAGCATATTTTTGTTCAATACCTACAGTCATTTTGTGTTGGCCAGAACACAGGGAAATGTGTTTGCTTTGCAGCGCTGTGCCTGAATCCTCCTGTTTGAATAGTGACAGCAGTAACAAACCTGCTGATGTTCTAATGTGCTTCTTTCACTACACAGTCTGTGAACTTTTCCTGCTAAACATCAGCATTTTAGCTTTGTCATTGTGAGCATGTAAGCATGTTCACGCCAGCCTTTAGCTCAAAGCACCATTGTGTCTGACCTCATCTTGCAGAGTTGCGCCAACAGCAAAGTCTCGGTCTTTTTTAGTCTGCTTTAATATGATACCCCTGCTTTGGTGGTAGAAAAAACAATGTTTCCAGAAATCCTTTTCCTTTATTTATTCAGTAAAAAAAAAATGTCCTCAATGCATCGGTGATCTGTGTTGTTTGAATGCAAGCTGCTTGAACAGGAAAAAAAACTTAGAGGACATATGAAATATTTAACAGAAATTACGTGCAGAAGACCAAAAATCCACTTTGGTTGTTTGTTAATTTAATTTGCTCCAATTGGTGAGCTACATCTTTGGTCAGTAGCTTAAAAGCAAAGAGGTAGCTGAGCTCAACAGGACTGTATTTTTTCAGGTAATGGGTTTTTTTTTTGTTTGTTTGTTTGTTTTTCCTTTTGGGGGTATCTAACAGGTGAAAAACCCGCAATGTGTACTCACAAAGGCAGGTATCCTGATTCACGCTCACACTGTGCCTCCTCATATTGCTGTCCCTCTACTATACGTATGGTATTTGTGCAGCCACTGTCATCCACCACCCTGCAGGCCACCGCAGGCGTCATAGATTTTCAGTCGTGTGACATTAACCTCAGACTGCTGCTACAGTATTCCTCCCATCCCTCCCCCCACCCCCCACCCCATGCGTGTTCACTCATTCAAGCTTATCGGAGCCACAAGAGGGGGAAGAGGAGAGAGTAAAGAGAGGAGGACAGAGAGGAGAGGCTGAGAAAGAGAGAGAGAGATGGTGGGGGAAACTATCCATTCAATCCAGATGATGTGACATACTGTACAATGGGAAGAGTCGGAGGAGTAAATAACATCAGTGGAGGAGAGAAAGGAAGACAGGTGGCGGTGAGCTAGGATGTATAAAAAGGAGGGAGGCAGGCGGGGAAGGATGCTGAAGGAGAAAGAAAGGATGGATGGGGGGGGGAGGAGGAGGAGGAGCTTTAATGTGCTTTACATTTTTGCATGAATGGAATCTGTCGGGGGGACAAGTGTCTGGTGTGTGAGCAGATATTCAGGGGAAATTATAGCCATGTGTGGCTCTCTAAAGAAGGAATGTGACTTGGATAAAATCTCACACTTACCACCTCTCACTGTGTCTGTGGTCAGAGGCGTCAACCAGAGCCGGAGCCAGAGCTCCTCCTTCTGGCAGGCACAGGCACTGCATTATTCTGTGATGTGTGGGAGCATGTTTGAAATATAATTTCAAAACCAAGCCAGCGATGGCGTTTTGTCAGAAAACAGCGTGGGCACCAACAAGAACATAAAAAATGACAGGCTACTAATAAAAGAGTCAGTAAACTGAAATGAAATGGAGATTAATGCACATTAGTGTCCAAATATACCAAGATGAATATAAATATAAATGATGTATTTCAAGTTTAAAAAAAACACATTTCAACTGTTTTTTTTTTTTAAATGAAAATGAGGATGATGGTGATGTAACATACTTTATTGTACCATAAAGCAACATCTGCATTTAATTTTAAGTAGAATTTGATGACATTTGGTGGTTTATTTGGCCAACAGAGCTCAATATTCAACATGTTAAGTTTTGTGCATTAAAATGTTTAAAAACAACCACATTTTTATTACAACTTGTCGAGTTACGGTGCATTTTATCAAGTTCCCTGTCGATAACTTCCATGTTAACACCGGCCAGAGAGTGAAGGAGGAAGTCAGCAAACGAGACTAAACATAAAGTCTATAAAACTCAGACAGCTTTTAATCAGCAATGGTAGATGTTTAACAATAAGATAAATAAATCATATGATTCCTCACTTGTTTGTTGTTTCGATTGAGAGTTCCCAAGCAGTAGAAATTACATATTGTGTTTAAAAAACCAATGAATTATACTGATGTCTTCATTTTTTACAGTGACTGTTGAATAGTCAGGCTCATTTCATTGGATTTGCAGCATAACAGTTTCCTCTTGTATTCATTTTAACACATTTTACTGTTCAAAACCATTTCCATATTTGCATGAGCATGCTAAGAGACCTGAAGTGCTTCCGTAATTTGCGAGTGGCAATTTGTGAAACAGGATTTTTTAAATCTTTTATGAAATGAGCCCTTGTTCATACTTTGCAACCGTATCAGACAAATAAACAAGTTTAGGACTGTGTACTTCTCACTTAACTGGTCTAATAACCTAAATAGCAATGCTAAAACTGATAGACGGGAACTGTAAAGGCTTTAAAATGGGCGTTATATTTGCTCTCCATCTGGCCCCAGTCACCACTAAAGCAGCAGAGTTCTCAATCAATAGTAAATTATTTGTAGCTCAGTGCTCGGTGCACAGCCGTGATATTACATAATAGTTTACAACTGGACTATAAATGTTGCAACTGTTCCTGAGTTTCTTCAGTAAATAAAATATTCAAGTATCGGCTGTAGAGACTCAAAAGGAAAAATACAGTAATGAGAGAAGTGACTCTTCATCTCCGTTCAGCCTTCCCTCTGAATAAAGCTGACTCACTGTGTTGCTGCTGAAAGGTTACTCGAAGGCAGCCTGGACGGCGGTCTGAAGTCATGCTGCAATTAAACACCTAACAGACTCTGTGATTCTGATGATAAGGTGCTGCTGAAAAATGCTGGATTCACACAAACAAATGTACAAAAAAAATCTTTTAACAATATGCTCAGGGAGCCAGAGAAGGAAGATGAGTGCTAAGGAGCAACTGGTGCATGAATGGAGTGGATCTATATGTAGGAAAATACCCACAGGCGGTCTCAAGAAAAAATCTATTCTTTCTGGTTTTGGTAGATTTAACTAAATAACACTGGAAAGACAATAATTTCATAGCCCATGCACCATCCTTCACTTCTTGTCTCTGGGTTTGTGGGTGATTCAGAGTATTCTCACTTTTATCAGTGATCCTCTCATCTTTCTCGACGTTTCAGAGGCTTCTGGGGTTTCTGGTGCCCGATGATGTAAGCCCTGGCAGGCAGAAATGGCAGCTGTGAAAATTCCCACTGGGATGCTACATGAATGTGTGTGTATGTGTGCGTGCATGGGTGTTAATGTGTGACTTTCTGTGATGATTTCATTCTGTTTTTTCAACTCTAACAGGTCCAGAGGAACTGGGATCAGGAATGGGACTGGGATAAACTCGCCTCCAGCTGGTCTGTCAGTCCATCGCTGTGTTCCCTCCAGGGATGATTCATATGGTTATCATCCAGTTTGGCATCAAGAAATTTTCTACTCCTACATCTTCAGTAGCTCAAACCATCAATATTTTCTAAGCTGCTAGTGTTAAATTTCTAGGCCAAATCATGTCATGCAGTCCTACTTTATGAGGATATGAACACATCCACATATATAACACTAGTTACAGTTACAGTGTTTTTACAGTGTTTTATGGTGCCGTGTTGTGCTTTCCAGCTCATGTAATGCAATTAGCTGACACAAACAAACAAACTCACTTGGGACGGAGCAGTAATTACGTTAGAAATTGGCAACTGGGTTCTTTCCAGGTATCAGTGTGACTTCTAGTACACATTCAGGAACGTTTGGAAATATTGCACCATCCTCAATAAAACAATGCAGCACTGTAAAAATAATGTTTAAGCATTTCTGCATTCATTCTGTGGCTTTATGAAACACAGATGACTCCCCTTCTGCTGAGGTGGGTCAGCAGGGAATAATTAAATAAGGAGGAAGGTGTGGTTGCGTTCATAAATAAACAAAAACTACTATCATGAGCAAGACTAACGTCTGTCACATATGCAGATTTATGATGCACAGCAGCCTTTGTTTGACTGTTTTTATGGTTGACAAAGAGATAGTTTTATTTGCTGCTAATGTTTATCATTTTATTATGAATCTGTTTGAAGCTTTGCTGTGTATCTCAAACACTGTTTGCATGCTTGTTTGTGCTCTTCATTTTTTATCAGCTATCTATCAATAAGTCTGTGTGACTTATTGATGGTTATACCTCAACAATGAAAACCTTGAGAAGTCAGAAAAACTCTTACTTTGTCTTATTTATGTGTTCATATATTAGTTTTGGCACTGCTGGCTGAAGGAATCGTGGCAAAATAACACAGAGCACTGTTCAACAGATGAATTGATCACTGATCAACTTTATTTAATCAGGTTTGTACAAACAAAGCATTGTTGTAAATACCTATGTCAATAGTCCTACCTTTAATTTTTAAAGTTTTGGAAAAAGTTTTTTGCTTACTGGTCAATGAAGCGCATTGAATGAAACAACTATCTGACTTCCATCTGTATTATTTTACAAATTAAATATTAACATTCTTCTAAAACCACATGAATCAATTTTTAATCAAGGAGATTTAGTCGATCAGTCTGTCTGGATCTTAAAAAGGCTTTTGACACGTTAAATTATAGTTTTCATCCTTACAGGGGAAAATATGAATTAAATAAAGTATATCAAAGTGTAGTAAAACTGTAACTTTGAATTTATTTTATGTTTACAAAGCCTATTTTTTAACAGGCCGACAAATTTAAAAATGGAAATTGATATCAGGTGGTGCATTGCATTGCAATTCTTATATATTACATAAATTGCAAAGCGCAAAGTATGATTAGCATTTAATATTTTTAATATATTTACATGTGTTTCAGTGCATATCTACCCCAAATTTCACATCTTCTGGGACATTTTGCATTTTGTCCAGGCTCAACAACAATATGTCAACAGCAAGACTCTCTTTAGCAGACCACACACACACAACTGGCTTACTGCAGCTGCTCAGTGTGCACCAGTATTCATTTAGGGCAATGTGACATGTATTTGTGTATCTGTGTCAGTGTGAGGCTAGCAAACCAGGCTGGGCTCCAAATGCAGCTCGGTTTGTCCACATTAATAAGCTTTCCATCCATTTTTTTTGTTGTTGTTTGTAGTACAACGTTTTGTCCACAGGAGGGCGGTAAAACTGCGGTGTAAATATGGCAGCCTACGTGAATGACTGTAAATTTTGTTTTCAGTGTACCAGGAAGAGAGCCTCTTCCTCAATGTTCAGCACCTGACAATGAGACTACTTCCGCTCTTGTGAATTTCTTTTCAATTTAAAATCTAAACAGGAAACGCTCCCCACTGAATGTAAAACATGTTGCTGTCCTTTGGTTGCAGGTAGTGTTTATAGGCTTACAGTGAGGTAGTCAGAGTGATTTTGGAAAGGCAGCTACTCTCAAAGTGTTTTTGGAAAGGCAAGATTTAACAAAAGATTAAATGTGCCATAAAATATGACCAATAAGCCAAAGTGGTTCATATCAAAAAGGTACAAAAAGATGCAAGGTTGGGTAACATTATTCTGGTGATGAGTGTAGTTTGGTTACCATCAATTATAGCAGATAATAAAGAATTTTTCATGATTATATCAATATGTAAAATGTATTTGTTTTGTGGATATTTAAACTCTTTTTATGTATTTATTTCACTTTAACGTCTCGACCTTTATTTTGAAAATACAAGGAACGGAAGAACGTCCTGTACCTGTAGTTGCTGCTAGCTTATATGCTAACCTGTATACAGGAACAGGAACATCAATTTTACCTTTTCGCAGCGTCTACAAAATACATCGCCTGGATGTCTACAGTAATTTATCTTCTTTATTTTTTATTTAACTTGTCGTTTTGGTTGATAACGTCACGTCTCATTTAATAACGCTAAGTTAGCTGTTAACAGATACTTTACTAGTAAAATGTCAGAGGTCTTATGTGTATGAGGAAACGCAGAGTTTCACATTAGTGGATGTTTTTAGACACCTGCACCTTTCTTCCTTGTTTATCGTTTAAGAATTATTGGTTATTTGATTTCTGTACATAAAGTAGGCAGAAACCTTTTACCCTGTTGATTACATTTAAGTTCTGTGTGTTTATACTTTCTGTTTTCCTTTGGTTGTGTCCTCTCCTTACAGGTATGGCTCTGTTTGAAAACTGCTCCGTGCTTTTGGAGCTGAAAAATTTACTCTTTAAGGAGAAAAAGAAGCTGAAGTCAGCAGTGACAGATAATGGAGGCAACATTTGCTTTGTGGTCAATAAAGAGGTCAGAATATGTTCTCATACTCCATTGTGGGAGGTGTCTTTACAACTCAATCAGATCACCTGATTTTTTTTTTCTTTAGAAACCAAATAGCCCAGCTTTCTTCAATGTGATGATATTTACTGTGTTCTCTTGATTTTTGTGCTCTTTTTTTTTTTGCCTGTTGGATATGTTCATATACATTAACAAAAATCATGACTTGCTTTCTGGCTTCTGCCTACATTTCCCACAGTGCTCTCTAATAGTGACCAATGATGTAGCCAACCTCAGCACCAACAGGCTACGCAGCATCATAAAGCACCAAACACCTGTAGTCGGGGTGGATTATGTGTACAGCTGTCTGGAGAAAGGAGTTCATCTGCCTGTGGATGAATACAAACTGGATATCTCCTCCACCTCGGCTCTTTCACTTCCTCTTCGTCCCTCCTTCACACCAAAGCAAAGTCTACTCTCACAACAAGGTATTATCTCTGCGGGAAGTAATTAAAAAAACAAACTGCTTCACACTGTTCGAATCATCCCACTCTCTTTTTATTTGATTTAGAGATGACTCATGTTGTTGTAACCACATAAAAACCAGTAGTAGTAGGTCACCATCACCAGGACAGAAAATAGGGCCAGACAACTTTAATTAGCCTCACATATGACCTCCTGGAGTCTGAGGTGAATATCTTCCACACCATATAATTAACTAGGGATATCTAGAAAATGTTGTGCAGAAACGGCAAAACAGTAAATCAGTAGCAGAGTGTGTCATGTGTGTTTTTATGTGATCTACAGTAACCAAAGTACCTCTGAGCAAAGCAGCTGCTGAGCCATCCAAAGGCCCAACCAAGGCCTCTGCCAGCCTCGCTCAGAGACCAGAACATCCGGAGAGGAGCGGTGATGTCCTGGAAAAGTTCAGGTGTGAACAACAACCATCCACATGTTAGCCCAGACATGTACAGCAGTGTGTTAAATCAACTCTGAGGAATTAGTGATGAAGGAGACAGTGTCATGCCATAAAAACTAATTAACTTCTGTCAACATTAAGTTCAGAAACATTTATGCAGAAAAATGTGTCAAATAAAATATATAAAAGCCATATTTGACATTTGATGTTTGCTTATTTGCTGTCAATCATCCAATTTCACAGAATTTATACTGAAACTGATTCTGACCTCCCGACGTATCCGGATAATTTCGATGTGGCCAAGTATTCAATCTTTGAAAAGGTAAAGCTGCAGTTCACTACAGAATACTGCGATTACAGAAATAGAGTTATTGTTGTGATTAATTATATACATTTCTCTTTAGTTGAACAGCAAAACTTGGTGTGTGCTGGAGCTGCAGAGTGTTAAAGGGGAGGAAGGAATGCAGTACCGCGTGGTCAGATACTGGAAGGACGATATTGGAGCCGCGGTATGAAGTATTTGTTTATTACTGCCTGTGCTGCTTGTCTTTGGCTTACAGAGGAAATTATTTTCATGATAACAACTAAGAAATTAAAAATTTTTGGTCAGCTTGTTATTGAAAACAAACATGTAACTTCATTAACCACTGTAAATAGTGTCGTACACTCTACATGTCTGTCATATTACTGTTTGTTTGCTGTTGCTGTTCTGTTTGTGCTACTCATCTGTGTTTTACATTTAAAGTTGTTAATACTTTTGTGCTGAACTAACTTATTGAAGCTCATTAATAATTCGTTTGTCTTATTTGACTCATATCAACAAGCTACTTACTAGACCCTTTATTGATCCACCTATGATATTTTCTTCTTCATCTGACATTATACTGTCTATTGTATTATGTTCTGAAAGTAAACTGAAGTTAAAAAGTATTTACAGTCATATTAAACCACAAATAAGATAACTACAAGACAGTTCAGATCAGTTCCAGTCTATTCATAATTTTCTTCTGATACGTTTAAAAAAAAATATTAGATAATGTTTTGGCAATAGGTGAACACTAACTTGTCTAATGTAACAAAGCCCCCGGTTCACTTGTGACAGTTATCACTTATACTACTGAAGGAAAAGATAATCAGATTTGTGTCAGAATTTTCACATTTGCAAAAAATACAGATATCTGTGTTTGGGTCAACAGAGGGCAGCGGTGAGAGACAAGCTGGTGTTTCTGTCCACGTCAGAAGAAGCTCTGGAGGCCTACAAAGCCTTAGGAGAGACCCTGAAGACTGCTGGTCTGCTGTCGAGAAGCAGCTTCCCTCCGCAGGCCCAGCTGCCCTACCTGGGCTCCGCCCCCCTCCAAAAGGTCTGACAGTCACTGCACATTACAGCACGCATCATTTCCTGACAGTCATATCAAAACCATAAAAAAAATAAAGCTGCAGTCAGTTACAGGAACGGAGCTAAAACTTCAGTTTCTTTGTTTGTTGCAACACATTGCTGTTTTTAGTCTGATTACAGAGTTTAGTTAAATGATTAAGTACATTTTCTTTACATGTGATCAAACAGTACCAGCATGTAGTTTCTAATGTAACTACATTATTTTCCTGGTTCGCACACATCTAAATGTTGGGGGCAGATGTTGAGCCTTTTGAGATCACCAGACTTTTTGAAGCAACCCATCATAATGTCATTGTGTCTTTGTCCAGAGAGTTAACATGTGAGAAAGCTTTGGGTCTTACAACACATTGCAATCAAGAAGCTATTTTTTACATAAGTTTTGCAGCATTTTCTATTCTATTTTATGTTTGAACTTAAAGATATTCATGATAAACCTCCCTTAGCAGGATTTAGAGTTTAACTTTGTGTTGTGACATCTGAAGCTTTGGGAGTCACTGCTGCCGGACATTTGTGCAGCTGAATCGACTGTAATGAGCTGATTGGTTGTTTTACATGTGACTTGCTTGACTTGCAGCTGCTGCTGGAGGAGAAGCTGAACACAGGAAGCCTTTCACAGGAAGTGGGCAGATTTGTGGAGCTGCTGTGGACTGAGGCCCTGGGTTGCCTTGACAACATCCTCAAAGTTCCCGCTAACAAGCTCAGCCTTAATGATGTAAGATTTTTCTCTAAGGAACGTTCTGTAACACCTCAGTCTGCTGTCAAACCTCTTCAACCCTCCAGGAAAGACAGTGCAATCACGAATATGTTAGAATTAAACTATCTGTGTCGTTTGTGTGTTTGTGTGTGTATGTATAGATCAGCAGGGCGGAGGGCTTGTTGCTTCGGGCTCGGATGGAACTTCGGCAAGGGACTAACTCAGAGGCGCTGTCTCTCCTGAGTGAGGCTTACACCCTGCTCCAGCTGAAAGAGCCGAGCTTTTCACTCAGCAACAAGCTCATCTATCAGAACTTGGACCTGTGTCAGGTAACACAGAGTGCACACACATGCACAAACATGTGGATACAAGCACGCACATTGAGATGCACATACGCAGACATAAAAAACTGAATACTGATGTTCTGAAAACTCTTTAATTTGCATGCATACTTATTGTGTCCTAACTTCTAAATGAGTGTAAGCAGTTGTGAGTCGATGATGTGTTCACCCTGCAAGACAGATCAAATGAAACATGCACAAAGCAGCCAGTATGAAAAGTAAGAAACCCTGCAAACCAATATGTTGTTGAGAGACTCTATTGACTCACAATGCAAACCACAAAGGAAATCAAGAGTTTGAAATATTCAACCAGTCCGTTGATGGCAGTGAAACAGGCTTGTGAACAGACCAGAGGACAAAACAAAACTAAATAACATCCTAGAAACATTTTGATATCTGATTGTGATGTCTAATTTGATTTCTCAAGTAATATTGAACCATTCTTATTAATGTAACACATTTAAGTATGTATATTTTTATATAAACGCAGTGTTTTGTGCAGATGTCACAGCAGATGGAGACAAAACGCTCCCTTGCTTTTCTGCTTATAAATGTTGTCCTGATCGCTCGTATCACGTGGGTACATGGTTTTTATGTGGGTGGGTTTTGAATTGAATTAAATGTCATAACATCCATCGTTCTCCCTTTTAAACAAAGTTATGTTTTCTGAGAGACAAAGGGAGCTAGAAAGTGGTTCAGAAATCAGTCAACCGAAACATCAATATGTTGTAGGCGATGCTGACAAATGAATGAAAATATGGGAAACACTGACACTGCCTGCAAAATCAGCATACTGAGATGATTTGTGTGGAGAATTGTTGCTGATAAATACTGATAAATACTGCTAACACACATTAAGGATTGAGTTGAGATTAAAATCTCAGACTGTAAAAGCACTGCATCATATTGATTGAAATGTTTTTAGTTCCTCAACAGTTGAAGTTTTGATTAATCATAGAATGTTTATGCTTAAAAATTAGATGAAACCGTCAGATTAAAACCTGTTATAGCAGCCTGATTGCTAATTTGTTTTATTTCATTTTGAAACAATTCAGGTGTTTACCACAGTAACTCACTTCTACTCTATGATCATAAAATATTAATAATCGATCAACGCAAAAACTTGATTATTTCATTCGCCCCAACGCAAACTCAGAAATACATGTCAGTAGTTCACATCCATGAACCCAAATCAACACTCTCCCCTCTGAGTATCCAGGCTAAAATGAACACTATCATTTCTTTTTTCGTTTTTAAGTTAATCAGGGATGTTCTGAATGTGGGTGAGGTGACGCTGGGGAGCTCCACACCTTCCTCTCTGGGGAAGTACCGCGCCTTGAGGTGCAGCATTGAGACTGTTGCCCCCGGCACGCCTGAGTTTCTGGCTGTGACGTCTCTGCTGCAGGACAGGTAGAGCACCGCCTCTTAAGTGTTTGTATGTCTAATATTCTTGAAGGAACCAAACGTGTCTGTTCAAATAAACCGTTGCAGCTGTAAATGCACGGCACTTGTTGTTTGTGTTCTTATTTAAAGCCATTTGTTGTCTCAAATTTCTCAGATATTACCAGGATCATAATGTAATCTAAAAGCGAGTCTCATTGTCTCAGTTTCAGGCATGTTCCTTTTTTTGTAACTCCATCCTTTATTTCCAACGCAGTCTTTCAACAGAAGTATTTTGTCAATACAGTTTTAATAATTTTAACAAAATGAAAACTGATACAGACAACACACAGACATGATTAAATTACCACTTAGTGTAAAAGGAAACAATAACAATAAAGTTCGTTCAGCTTGTAATTGATAATAAATAAACAGAGGACTCTAAAACACAATATTTCTCTTTTTTTGTGCATCTTTAAACCTTGCTGTTCATGTCTTTTCTGCTTTGCAGCTATATACAGATCCAACAGGTCATGCGTGTCAACAGAGATGTGGAGCTTCAGACATTTAAGAGCGATCTAGGGAACATTAAGACCCTCCTTCATTCCTCCAGACCAAGCAACTTTGTAGGAATCCTGTCTCGGTGAGATCAAACACAAAAGCCTGTTTTACAGCAGTAAAGCAATGCACAACCGGAGAAGCATAATAAAATAATGTTCAAGTTTTATTTTCCTGAAAGTTATGACTAACTAGGTTACTTGCTATAAGCTTGAGTGTGGTTTTCCCGACCACATCGGTCTGCAGGGTTTATGGATAAATAAAATTCAAACTTTTAAGAAGTAACCCTCTAGTGCTCATTAAGCACAGAATGCAAAGATGCTGTATGAAGTGATAGTTTTGCACAGTAGCTCACTTAACATATAAGCATTTTTACATCAGCCAGTTTTTATTTTGCAGAGACACCTGCAAGTACAGATTTCAGGTCAATTTTTAATTTTTTTTTCTTATTTTCACTCTCTCTTTAGTGGCCTGCTGCCGCCCCGTATCTTGGTAAAGCTTTATGAGATAGAGAGAACAGATATTGGTCATCTAGGCAGTGGAATCTACTTTGGTGATGCTCTAAGGTAAGTAAAGCATCTGAAATTGATAGACTTTATTCCAGAAGCAAAAAAATATGACATATAACTCCAT
>JAPZDY010000005.1:1449411-1464633 GCA_029783645.1 Ctenochaetus hawaiiensis | reverse complement strand
TACTTCCATGATCCCAAATGTTTCTGATGTTGTTTGAACCAGGAGAAATCTGTAATTTTATTCAAGGTAACGATGTGTTTCACTGGGTCACATGTCAATGATGCCGAATCCCCTTTACTTCCTCTACTTGCTTTAACTTCCAGGGAAAAATGAGAAACTTCAGATAATAAGTCAGAGTGGAGGAAGTCTGCCAGTGTTACTTAACGTATCATGAATAAAACTTTATTTAAACTTGTATTCTGTATTTAAGCTGTAGAGGCGGAATAAACACAAATAATTTTGTGTTTTTGTGTGTGTGTCTGTGTGTGTGTATAGAGCTCAGTTCTGAGGACAGCGGGATTGAAAGCATTAAAAACCCAATGGACGATGTTACGGCCGGACTGTTGGACAGCTCGGGTCAGCAGCTCCCTCTGCAGGCTGTCCACGTGAAGTGCAAACTGATGGATTTACTTTCTCAGGTGCAAAAAAAAAAATCAACTCACTTAGTTAAATGTTTGTTTTTTTAGCATTTGTCAGCTTGGTTTTCAACCTCTAAAGATGCATCAGACAACTGGATGCAAATCTCTTACAGGCTGTTGAGTTTAAAAGCTCTTATATCAAATAAAGCACTAATAGTACATGTTATTTATCTGAAAATGTATCTGTCCTATTGTCTTTCTTCTTTCAGGTCATCATTTTCCAAAAATACACCAACCTGAGCTCTGTGCCCATTGAAGCAAAGTATGTCTTCCCGCTGGATGATTCCGCAGCAGTATGTGGATTTGAAGCTTTCATTAATGGGAAACATGTAGTGGGAAAGGTAACTTCACTCATCCTTCTTGGTTTTTCCCTCCTTTAGTTACTGTGTTTTTTGTTATTCTGTATCTTATTTTTTTCAGATATATTCCTGTCATCATTATTTGTTAGCACTTTGCTAAAATGATGTTGTACATGTGCATTTTGTAAAGGACGCAGAGAAAAATGGAAAAGTTCAGTTTCGTACTCTCATGAAACTGGATCAAAAAGTTGACATTTGGAGTTTTTGCACCAATTTGTCACACCAGATGTTCTGGACTTGTTTTCCCATTTTTATTGCTTGTACACATTGCAAGCAAATGTCAACAGGCTCAGTGATTGCATGCATTTTTAGACGGTGATGCCAGGCAGCACACCACTGCGCCAAAGGATAAAAATAACATGATGGATTATTTTCAAAACCTTGTTTTCTGTCTGTGTGTCTGCTTGTGTCTCAGGTGAAGGAGAAAGAGACAGCTCGCAAGGAATACAAGCAGGCGATTGAGAAAGGCCACGGAGCCTACCTCATGGACCAGGATGCTCCCGTAAGTCCACCATCTGCACTCAGCCAAATACATATCATTTTGTTGATTCAAGTCTAAGTGTAGTAAATCTGAAATATTAGACAGGGCAATCATTGTACTAGAATATTTTATAACCCATTTTCACTGCATTTAGGTAATACCAATTCAGAAAAGTATAGAGTTGCAAAATTGGTAAAATCTGTTTTCATTCTGAGATTTCCATATTAATTTTTTGTCCTTACAATGATGTAGTTATTGTTTATTAACAAAGATTGCAGGACTATCCTTAAAAGGTTTGATCATGGAGAGGAATCTATTGAAAGGTTGAAGTCAGAGCTCTCACAAATTCAAAATGCAAATTACTGCAGTTCAGATTTTACTTTCAGCGCCCAAAGTAGCTCTTTCTGTTGCCCAGCTGTGTTTGCACATGGATCGTGATATCATTTTTGTGCTCATTGCAGGATGTGTTCACTATCAGCGTGGGCAACCTGCCTCCTGGTGCGACTGTCCTCATCAAAGTTACCTTTGTGTCTGAGCTGGTCGTCCGAGATGGGAGTATTCTCTTCTCCCTACCTGGTAGTGTGGCTCCATGGCAGGAGAGCGCAGGACTCAACCAGACCACACAGGTAAGGAGAGCATGAACAGGAAGCTCAACAAAAATTAAGACAATGTCACCTGAAAGTGTTAGGTCTTATTCTGCAGGCTGAGATTAGTTTAAAAAAACTGTCCCAAAGTCTTAAAAGGAGCAAAACAGGCAGAAAACATTGACAGGGCAAAAGTTACTACCCTGTCTGTATTCATGTATTTGCATTGTTATTATTTATGTTTTATTTTCCCCCTTTAACATTTTTTTTGCAGGATATTTTTTGGGTTAAAAAAAAAAAAATAAATGTATGAAATAGCAACAAATTCATCAGAGTAGGAAGTGCAGTGTTTAGTCTTTAGTTTTGACTCAGTTTGCCTTCATCAAGGAACCTCATTCAAACAATTCCTCACAGGAGAAATTATGAACTGGGCCAAGTATAGCTGTTTTTGCTCATTTATTCATTTTACTATAAACTTCTACACCGGATTGTCCCCATACGCTTAGTTATAAGGACTTAAGAGAAAAGACGAGATTATAGGATCTCATAGTGTGTAAGGACTCTGTATTGAAATTAAAATGATCAGTAATGCTTCTGATTGATGTTTTTATGTTTTCCATTTGCTCAACAGGTCACTGTGGAGAAGGTGTGTGTGACTGATGAGGCGGCAAACTCAAGGTGAGCGATGTGATATAACGTGTTTTGACTGTTGTGAAATATGACTCCATTTTTAGTGCAAAGTTCAGAGGTTTAGAGTGATGAAGCAGTAAAAACTATTGACCATAAATTATTAATAAATCACAGTTTTGCAATCAGTTTATCGTTTTTTTTTGTCCATGCGTGTTGTATCCCAGTGCTTTCCTCTATTGCTTTTGATGATGCACACTCAGATGTGTGCAGCAGGAGGCGGTGTTGAATGTGTTGTTTCATTCCCTCAGAGAGTTCACCTTGGACATGTCCATCGAGATGCCCTATGAAATCAGAAGCCTAAAGTGCATCACACACAAAGTCAAGATTAAGGTAAGTTTGGTGTTTTCACATGCAGATTATTCATATTTTAAAGAAGAACGTACATAAGTTATGTCCTATGTCCTTGTAAATTTCTAAACAAGTGAAGCAGCTTGACTTATGTATTTTTTGATCTGTGGACTTAATAAGTTTAGAACATAAGCAAATACATTTAGACAACAGTCTCCAAAAATGATCAGGAGTTTAAAAGTACTGCAAAAAAAGAGCTTTTGTGTAGAAGTTGTATCACTTTGCAGAACCTGTGAAGCATAACAAAATGTTGTCATGTTTCTACAGTGGCCAAAAATGGACAAATTAAACCGTAGCTCTAAAAAGGGGCTGCTCATTCCAACCTCACTAAAATATGCCTACTTTTCTTTGTTCTACCATATCAGAAACTTTTTTTTTTTTTTTACAATTTTTGAATGCTTCACAGCTGCATAAATAGTTGTCGTCTTTAGCTTTTTGCACCTTATGATGCAGATTTTGTCCTTATGTAAGATGTTGTTTTCTTTTCATAGCTCAAAAGTTGAATCGTCAAAACCATGTGTGATCATCTAATCCCTAAAAAGAGGATTTACTATTTCCTATTTCCTGTGTTTTCACCCTTTATCTCTCTTGTGTGTGTGATGCCACAGAAAACAGACTGTAAGGCAGTGGTGAGTGTGCTGCCAGGAGAGGTCATGGGTCAAGACGGTTTCCAGCTGTCAGTCACTCTGTCTGAGGTCCATATGCCCAGGATGTGGGTGGAAAAACACCCTAAATTTGGCTCCCAGGTCTGTCTGTCTGTCTGTCTGTCTGTCTGTCTGTCTGTCGTCCTCCTCTCTGTCTTTCACTCTGTCCAGCCTTTGTTAACCTTTCCTGCTCTCTCCTTCAGGCCTGCATGTTGGTTTTCTATCCAAACTTTGACATCAGCTCCAGTTCAGCGGAAGATGAAGTCATCCTGTTGCTGGACACATCTGAGTCCATGAAGGGAGAGTTTCTCCGCCTGGCCCAAAAAATCGCCCTGCAGGTCCTCAAGACCCTCAACCACGACCTCAGACTCAATGTCATCCTGTTTGGCACAGGTCAGCGTTACCCCTTCAGGTTTTCGTAAAACAAAGTTAAGCTGTCTTATCATCTGACAGAGAGCTTAATTAAAAATGGCAGACGGTGAAAAGTCCCAATTTGACTGCATAAAATAAAAAAAAAGAAGTAATTATTAAACTTAAAAATTCTCAGTGTGTTGTGAAATAAAACTTCACTCATTCTTTAACTTCATAGAGTCCTTGAATAAAGGAATTAAACCAGCATATTTATTTTAAACTATTTTACACTCTTACAGACGAGAGTGTAAAATGTCCGGTCATCATTATCTTGCTGATTTTTTTGCAAAAGTAATTAATGACTCTGGCAGTCAGCAGTCATTTACCTGTGTTTTTTTCGTCCATCAGATCACAAGGAAGCATTTCTGACAGCCAGTCCGCTTGTTGAGGCCCGTCAGGCAGCCGAGAGCTTCATTAAGGTGAGTTATGACTGCCAGTTTCTTTTATACCAAAGTTCAAACTGGAAACTGAAATGCTGCAGAGCTTTGATGTGAAGCAGGCATATGTTCTTTTTCAAATTCAGCACTTTCATTCTGATCTTTATGGGATGAAAGTCGAATGGAAAACTATGTTATTGGAGTTTCTACTGCTGCAGGAAGAACAGGAAAAACAACTATACTTCCCTTTCTTGTTCATGTGTTATTCCACGGTTGTTAGCTGTTACTCATGTGCGGCTTAAATTTGGTAGTTTTGTCTTGTTACCTGTTCGCAGCAGTTACCATGTAAAACCAGACGCAATTACCAGCGATCGGTGGGATTCGGACAAAATATGTTGTGAATTTAATGTAAGACTACAGTATGCCTTCCTCTTGCAATTGATACTCCTGCTCTTACTCCTTTAAAATGTGCAAACACTCTAAACTAAATTCTATGCCAGTTTGATCCTCCAGAGAGTTTATTAAGTCACAATTAACCCAAATTTTTCTGCTTTCTAGCTGTTAACCTTTTGCCAGTTTATGGCTTTTTAAATTAAATTAATTGCACATATGGACATGCACAAGTTATTGTCAGTGTGTGTGCATGTGTGTGTGTGTTAAAGTTGTCCTAAGCTAAGACTCTATGGACTGTTTTGTACATTCTTTCATCTCAATTGTTAAGTTCCAAGAAACTTACACCGCAATGATTTTTTTTTCCTTTTTTTGCCATTTTTGAGGTGTTTGTTTCTTCCTCAGTTACACAAATACAATGATGAATCGTGGATGATTGTCCTGCAGTGTATCGTGAATCACAGCAGTGCTGTATTTTGATGACAGCTTTATCTTGTGCAACATATTGTGATAGTACTGTATCATAACGTAGCATGTAGCTCCTACGAAATTAGCCAAGCTGACTGTGTTCATATTGGATTCTGTTTTGATGTTATTGCCACAGTGCCTTTGCAGCTTTTCTGCCAACACCTCCACACGCTGACATGTCTTTTTAGTAGGTGGAGATATTAACTGTGTCAGAAATTTGTGATTTCTCAGTCTGGATTAGTAGTCGAAGCTAAACACAAACCTTTCCTTTTATAAATAAGCATTAGGAATATGGCATGTACGCAGTGTATGTTAGTTCTGTTTTGAAAGCTCTGCTCCTCTCCCTCCCATCAGCGCATATCTCCAGTAGGGGGCAGCACTGAGTTGTGGCGGCCCCTGCGAGCCCTCAGCCTGCTTCCTCCATCCCGCGGCGTCAGGAATCTACTGCTGCTGTCGGACGGTCACATCCAGAACGCAGAGCTCACCTTGCAGCTGATCAGAAACAACGTGCAGCACAGCCGCCTCTTCACGTGCGGCCTCAGGTCTGAAGGGGTTAAGATATCAATAGTCGGGGGGATATGAGGATATTGATTATTATTTTTTTGTTAGTTAAAGCTAATAAGGTAAACCACTGACAGGATGCAGATAGGTTAAAGCTGTTGAATATCTGATGACAGACACAATTAAATTCACAGTCTTTGTCATTTCAGCCCAACAGCCAATCGGCACATGCTGAGAGCACTGGCACAGGCAGGGGGCGGAGCATTTGAATTCTTCGACACAAAAACTAAACACAACTGGGCAGAAAAGGTGAGGCTCACTTTTAATAAATTCCAGATAATCATGCAGTTTATTTGGATTTTATGTTTCTGCTGTTCATTGTAATGTGAAGTAGTAGGAATGAAACGGTTTCTCTGATTGGTCACAATTTATGGTTTGACGTGCACTCGTTTGTTAATAAAATATTAAATACAAAAACAAACATGTGACATACAAGCTTTGAAATGTCACCACAGTTCACACATGCAGCCTCATTCCAGGGGATACACTGGCAAAGTTTATCCAGCAAGACTTAACAAATTTCCCAGGAATTTTCCAGTTCTAATGCATTTTAAATGTCATAAAATAACTCACAAATACTCTTTCACATAGGATAAAATACCCTAAATCTGTTTCTTTTGCCTGTTTTTCCCACAGGTGGCGAGTCAGGTGAAGCGTATGGCGTCTCCTGGCTGCAATTCAGTGTCAATAAAGTGGCAACAGTTCAACCGAGAAGGCCCAGACCCTGTGCAAGCCCCCAAGCAGCTCCATGCTCTCTTCAATGACTGTCACACTCTGGTTTACGGCATGTTGCCACACTGCACTCAGGTAAGAAGTTTCTATGCGAGACTGCAAGCCAAAATACAGCTGAACTGTCACATGGAAATATTTTGTGTTTTGAGTGAGTGTGCATTTTTCTAAATCTCAGTCAGAGCTGCAACTTTTTTTTCAGTACTTGATTTTTCTGTCTTTTTTTCAGTACAATGTTTGGTCTTTAAGCTATCATAAAAGTACCAAAAAAATTCCCATTATAAAGTTTTTTTCTTTGACCAATAGTTACAAACATAAAAAACATTCAATTTAATGACTCACATGACATCACAGGCCACCCTCCTTGGGAACCTGAGAGGTCAGGAGCTTGAAACCATGGTGTCAACCAGTGAGCTGCAGAAGACCAAAGGCACAGTAAGAACACTTGAACACAAGCTAAACAGTTTCAACAGTAGCTGCTGTATATTTTCAGTCTCCGTGTGAACAGATCATATTCATGCAGCAGCCATTTTCATCAGACATCACACTTTGGATGGAAAGCTCAAATGCTGTTATTAAAGTTACATCCAATGTTCCTCCAGATTTTTGCCTTTCTATTGGCTTTTCCATTACTGATCAATCAAGAAGTTGTCAAGTGATGATCTGTTAGATGACCTGCATTTTTACTAACAACAGAGGACGTAGCATATACTCTGCTTAACAGCTTTTTAGCCTTCCAGTCTGTATTTGGGAAGAAAAATGGCCACCATGTGAATATGGTCCATAGACTTGGCCTCAGAATAAAACTGTCTGACACAAGACACAAGCATCAGTACTCTTCTAACCTGCGTCTGACCTTCAGAAACTAATGAAGGTTGTTGGTGATTGTCTTTATCACAAAGATAAGGATTTGTGATTGTGATGTGTATCGATGTGTGTGTTCAGTTTCTTCACAAGCTCACAGTGAGAGCCCTCATTAGAGATTATGAAGACGGAAACCTGGACGCCAACGAAGCCGAGCATGAGGTGTGTTTGTGTGTATGTGTATGTGTGTGTGTGTGTGTGTGTTGCCGAGTGATACCAAAGGGAGCCACCTCAGTATGAATGGCCAATCAGATTAATGTGTCATTTACTGCCTTTCCAGGGGAAGAAAGCGGAATTTAAGAAGCTCATCATCGAGATGAGCAAAGAGTTCTCAATCCTGTCTCAGTTCACTAGCTTTGTGGCTGTCGAGGAAAGGGTTTGTGCAATTTCCAACACACATTTGTATTATCTGTTGTCCCTTCTGGGAGCTGCTGAGGGCAACTGAGCCACTTTTCTCCCTGAATTTAAGCTCCAAACCAAACTCTTCTACCTTGTTTTAGGATTCACAACAAGCAGAGGGCTTCACTGACATCCCCAAGTTGATCGCGGAGGAAGATGTGGACTTTCTTCCCTACGTAGGCTGGATGTCTCCTCAGCATAGTGAAGAGGTAGAGAAGGAGAAATGTATCAATGATAACTGTTTTATGATCGAATGAAAGAGCATTTTGTTTGTTGTGTTTCATCGCACAGGATGTCACCTGGGGGGACGAGTGGGATGTGGAGGAAGAAGAGTTTGATATTAAAGGAGTCTCTGGTGTCCTTCATGTAAGATCTCAGGATATTTCCTCCACCACAATTAGTCCCCTTCACTTACAAACTGTGTGTTCATTTTTTTTCATCCAGATTTTCTCTTTTTGTTCAGCTGTTTATGTAAAAAACATAAAATCAAAATTTAAAACATAGGGAAAAGTTGAAAGGTGTCATAATGAATGTAAAATCATTATTTAATTGAGAAGTCACTTGAGCAAGCATTAATGGAAAGGCTCAAGATAAGTACCATTACCTGAAAGCTGACAAAGTTCACCAAGCAAAGTTTTCCAAATTTTGAGAGTTCCACCACAAAGTTTTCTACTTTCAGTCCAAAACACCAGAGATTAATGGGATTTTTTGTGCTGCTCCAAGTGTCAAAAATATACTATAGCCATATGATGTCATATATTTAACCATATATTATGGCTCAGAGGATGTCAGTGATGTCAGGTGGTCAATTTACCGTCAGACTTAACTAAAAGGAAGCTATTTGTTTGTTGTGATTCTTTCTTCTTTTAAGGGAGACAAGTTTTCTTTATCACGTGAAGATGAAGATGATAAACTTGAGGAGGAATCAGAAGAAGAATCTGATCCTGATATGGGCATCGTGTGTATGGTAAAAACAAAAGGGACACTGCTCCTTTCATTTGCTGTGGGTTGTGGCTTGTAGCAGTGTATTAAAAAAAAAAACACACATACACTTACACGGTGTGTACTTGGTACTTCCATTTTGAATCCAAGCAAAAATGAGTTCTAACTTCTTTGTTTTCTTCTTTGGGTTATCTTCTCGTACTCCTATGAAGGGGAGAACAAAGGGAGTTCGTTTCATAAAGGTTAGTCCCCTTCACTCACAAACTGTGTTCATTTTTTTCTTTTCATCCAGATTTTCTCTTTTTGTTCAGCTGTTTATGTTGAAATCATAAAAAACAATGTAAAAAATTGGGAAATGTTGAAAGGTGTCATAACGAATGTAAAATCATTATTTAATTGAGGAGTCACTTGAGCAAGCATTAATGGAAAGGCTCAAGATAAGTACCATTATCTGAAAGCTGACAAAGTTCACCAAGCAAAGTTTTCCAAATTTTGAGAGTTCCACCACAAAGTTTTCTACTTTCAGTCCAAAACACCAGAGATTAATGGGATTTTTTGTGCTCCTCCAAGTGTCAAAAATATACTTAAGCCATATTATGCCATATATTTAGCCATATATTATGGTTCAGATGATGTCAGTGATGGCAGGTGGTCAGTTTGCCGTCAGACTAAACTACAAAGAAGCTATTTGCTTGTTGTGATTCTTTCTTCCCTGTAGGGATTCAAGTCTTCTTTTTCAAGTGAAGATGAAGGTGATAAACTTATGATGGAGAAGAAAGAAGATTCTGATTCTGAGTCTGATTCTGATATGGGCTTCGGGTTAATGGTAAAAACAAAAAGGGACACTGCTCCTTTCATTTGCTGTGGGTTGTAGCTTGTAGCAGTGTATTAAAAAAAAAGCACACACACTTACATGGTGTGTACTCAATACTTCCATTTTGAATCTTAGCAAAAATGAGTTCTGACTTCTTTGTTTTCTTCTTTCTCTCGGTGATGAACTTATGAAGGACGGAGGAGAACAGTCTATTCCTGCAATGGACAACATATTAACTTCCCTTGCTCCTGTAAAGATGACAGCAGAGGCATGTTATTCCAACCTGGTTATTCCCCATCACTCACAAACTGCACCTACACATTTGCCATTTTGGGTGGACAATAAACAGGTTTTTGGATAAAGCCACCGTTTTAAAACATGAATAGTCAAAAAATAAACAAATACATAGCTTAGCAAATTTTGAATCAACGTAAATATTAAAAACATACTATTGGTTAAAAACAAAAAGGACACTGCTCCTTACATTTACTGTGGGTTGTGGCTTGTAGCATTGTATTAAAAAACACACACACACACACACGCATGGTGTGCACTCAGTATTTCCATTTTGAATCAAAGCAAAAATTGGTTCTGACTTTTGTTTTCTTTATTTCTCTCCTTTTGCAGAGTATCTTAGAGTCAGCAAGTGAAGGGGCAGGGGAGATTTGCAGTGCCCTTCCGATCAGTCCTCCCGAAAACGTGTCTTATCATCCTCCTCGTGCACTTGCTGCTGATCGATCACGCTTTTCTCTATCAATGGGTTCACGCTATAAATCACCATCACCTCCTTTAGGTGATATTGTACCTGAGAGCTTTGATGCTTCTGTAGCTGCTGCTCCTCGTCCACTTCCTGTTGCCGCTCCACCACCTTCTGTTAGAATGTTATCATCAGTAGAACTCTGTAAACAATTATTATGTCGTTCTGTTGATGATATTGTACCCAGGGGCTTTGATGCTTCTGCTGCTGCTGCTCGTGATCCTCCAGCTCCATCTGCTGCTCCACTACCTTCTGTTCAAAGGTATACTAAAAGTATACACGGTGTACCACTATCACTCCCTGTTCAGAGAGAGCTCTCTCGATCTGTAGTTTCTGGTTCAGCACATCCACCACCGCCACCTGCTACTTTTAGTGGTTTTTCATTTGGTGCTTCTGGTCCTCCTCCTCCTCCTCCTCCTGTATGTTCTGGTCCTCCTCCTCCTCCTCCTGTACGTTCTGGTCCTCCTCCTACTCCTCCTCCTGTACGTTCTGGTCCTCCTCCTCCTCCTCCTGTACATTCTGGTCCTCCTCCTCCTCCTCCTCCTCCTCCTCCTCCTGTACATTCTGCTGCTCCTCCTCCTCCACTTCTTACTGCTGCTGCTCCACCAATCCCTGCTTGGAGACTCTCTCAATCTGCACTTTTTGGTTCAGCACATCCACCACTGCCAACTGGCTTTTCATTTGGTGCTTCTGGTCCTCCTCCTCCTGTTGCTTATTCTGCTCCTCCTCCTCCTCCACCTCCTGCTGCTGCTGCTGCACCACTCACTGTTCAGGCACTCTCTCACTTTCCACTTTCTGGTTCAGCATATACACCTCCGCCACCTCCTCCTTTTGTTTATTCTTTATCACGGAGCTCTAGTGCTCCTCCTCCTCCTCCTCCTCCTGCAGCTGCTCCTCCTCCTCCTCCACCTCCTGCTGCTGCTGCTGCACCACTCACTGTTCAGGCACTCTCTCACTTTCCACTTTCTGGTTCAGCATATACACCTCCGCCACCTCCTCCTCCTCCTCCTCCTGCAGCTGCTCCTCCTCCTCTTCCACCTCCTGCTGCTGCTGCTCCACCACTCCCTTTCCCTCTTGCTTCTGTACCTTTACGTCTTGGTTGTCCTCTTCCTTCACTTCCTACTGCTGCTGCTCCAACACTCTCTGTTCAGAAACACTCTCAACCTTTTTCTTTTGGTTCAGCACATCCACCGCCACATCCTCCTTTTTCTCACCCATATTTTCAGTCTTCTCCTCCTCAGTCTCAGCTCCCTCCTCCACTTCCTTTGTCAGACTCTCTTTGCTCCCTTTCACCTGAGAAAGGCTTTGCCTTCATAAAGAAGAAACGTGGTAGAGAAGCACGCAGTTCTAGTCCCGAACTAATGTCAAAAATTAGTTTTGGGTCAGCAGGAACCAGCACTCCAGGTACTTTTGGGCAAAGAAGAGAGATTCCAGCACGGCTGACCACTCGTTTGGAGAATCTTTCTCGTGTGTCTTTAGAAGTTCAACCCATCAAGTGAGTCCCAAATTAATTACAATTTAATTACAAATTAATTACAATTTTTAATGCATGCTTCAACTAGGGAAGCATTGATGGTAATCCCTGTAAGATAATTGTTTTTGCCAAAATGCACCTTTTTTTTTCTTTTGTTTTAATGATGGCACGACTTTGGTCTACAAAATAAAATAACATACTAAAATAATCTGTATAATTACTGACCGGTGGGCTGACAGTTATCTGTGTATTTGCATCCATGCAGAAGGTGCGATCAAACACTTCTGATACTGTTCTTTTGAACACAAACCATTACAATGTTACATGCATTTTGCAATTTCCTGTCTCATGAGTCGAAGCACCATGTCAGAGTCTGGGATGATCTTTGCTAACATGCCAGAATGACCCAAACTAATCATGTCAAGGATCATCATGGGTGATGAGGGTTGTGTATAGAGATCAAACAGCAGTCTCTGCAGTGGGTTCGACCCCAGGGTCAGACTGTTTACACCATGTACTATTGTGATATTTTTGGGCCTCTGAGAAGATTATCCGGCTGCATGCTGGCAACTGAGCTCTCCAAAATGACAACAAGTCCACTTTTGAGTTAGAAGTATTGGAAAACTCACAAGTTTTCTCTGTTGCATCGCAGCCATGGCTACTCATCAACCCTACTCGTCAGATTTGGCTCTCTGCTACTTCTGTCTGTTCTACAAATGGAGTTTAGTCTCTCTTTTATTGCTGCAGATCCAAGTTTCACTTCACCAAATTACTAGTTCACACATACCAGTGGTCACAAAGTTCAAAGGTTAAATTTGAATACTTACTCAGAGAAGTTGTTGCTTTCACCTATAGTGAGTGTGGTGCAACTGGAACAGTCTCAGAAGTTTTTTGATCTTGACCTGTATGTAGAAGAAAGAAAAAGTCAGCATAAATTTGAGTACATTTTACAATTTTAGGGTGAATTTTTTGGTTGTTTTAAAAATTCAGTAGTGTCAGTATTAATTAAGTGTCCTTCTCAGAACATGGCGTGGCAGTGCAGCAGATCCTAATGCCCTGAAGCTCAGATGGACAAAGATCTTTAAGTTGCAGCATTCGGTAAGATATGCTAAAATTTTATCGCTTGAATGTTGCCACTTAACACATTAAACTAAATCTAACTGAAACTAAAAACACCAGCAGACAAGTTGATATTTCAGCTCTGAGAGAAGTTTTAGCAATTCTCATCCTTGATTTCTTTTTTATTTGATTGCATTCATCTGTTGGATCTTTTGGCCAATGAAACTTAGAGAGCTCTTTTTTGCCCTTGTTAAAAGAAAAGTTTAGCTGTCCTTGACCATAGCCATGTATATAACAGAAGTGCCTAGGAAAGTCAGACTTTAACATTCTGATCGAATAAACTCTCACCATCTCTCATAGTAAATGAAAACAAAATAACTTTCTGTGTTTCAGGAGGGCTACTGGGAGTTAACCACAGAACTGGGAGAGCTCATAAACGTCAATGTGGATCTTTTTGCCAACGAGTTTCTGAAAAAGAAAGGCATCGCTTCTCTTGGTAAGAACTCTCACAACCTGTTGGAGTATTTTAGAATGAAACTAGCTTTGCAATTGCAGGTCACTTTGAATCAATTCTAACAACTTTCTGCATCTACAAGATCTGTTTTACACACCGAGGACCGAAACAATCACATCATTAACTTAGATAGATGTACCATCAATTGCCTCATTAGGAGTTGAATTTTACATTTTATTGAAAATGAACTAATACAAACACTGAATGTACTTCACATTATGGTTCATTCGTGTAGATGTTATTCATGCAAACATACCAGTCAAGATCTGAGCTTAAGTTCTCACTGTGTGTCTCTAGGTATGAAGGCCCATAAGGACATCCTGAGGCTGGTGGCGACTCTTCTGGTTCTGCAGCTGATGAGGGTGGAGAAGCTGGAGGAAGGCAAATTGCTCCGCACCCTCTTCTGCCTGGAGGATTCCTCTCAGCCCAGGTCTGTCCCAAAATGAAGATACTGTATTAATTTTTTTTATTATTAATTAATTTTATTTGTAAAAACGCATCAGCTGAGTCTACACTTAAAGGCAAATGCTGTAAACAAAATACTGTACATGTTAAAAATTGAACTTCCTCTTTCTGCAGGTGAAACATTTAACCAGTGCAAAACTGTGGTTTAATGTACAAACTACAAGATCACCATGAGGTTTAAAGTTTGGATGAGTGTCTTCTGGTGAACTACTAGAAGGATTAAAAACAATAATGATATAAGTGTTTCACAGATTAGTTAACTGTTGAAATCACCAGTCAACACTGCACATAGTTGATTTGAACACTTTGCCTTCATGAGAAGTTGCAGAGCATCTACAGCCGATATGCAGTTGTGGATATTTTGTTGTTGGCAAGTCATAATTATCATTTGTAAATAAACGACTGTGCAGTGTGGGGCACTAAAGCAGCAGACATGCAGCAGGAACAAGAGCCAGAAAGATCCGGGGCTGTGCATAGTAACACTCGACGATAGTCAATACTTTAGCAGAACAGACTTAGATTGGTTTTAAACAATGTAGAGCGATAACAGTTCAAACATTTTACTTTTTTATGTTATTGTGTGTTAAATAATAGAATTTAAGATATTTAAAGAAGAAAGGAGATCTGTCTCACTGCAAGAAAGCAGTCTTGTTTTTACTGTAGTCAGTGTCTCCAGCATAGACAAGCATGCTTGGGGTATCGTCCAATCAGATTTAACCACTTAGAACTAATCCAGGACTCTTACTCTTTACTGGTAGTATTTGAGAATTTTTTGATAGCGATTGATCAATGTTATTGGGTAATCTACTAGCTGACAACATTTTGGTATTAGACAATGACTTCAGCGGTGAACGCCTTCTTTTGTTAGTGAAGCAAATCTCTCTCAGTCAAAGTACCAGCCTCAAGCACATTAAATTAGAAGTACACGTGGGTTTAAACCCACAGTAGATAAAAAAAGGCATTTAGAAAGAAAACTTTGATAAAATCAGAACTGAGCATTCAGGTTTGCACTGTCAAAAGAGGAACTACAGTGATTTGTAAGAGGAAGCAATCTGTATTATCAGCACTACATTTTAAACTCTGTCTCCCAGGCCTGAGCGTTGGGAGGAGGTGAAGAGAGCAGTGGACTGGGTTTGCTGGGCTGACCGGCATTACCCGAGTGTCTACAGCCGGCTGGAGTTTGGATTATGCTGGGAATCCTCCACCCGTCAGCTTCTGGGCTATGAAGACCTCCCTCCCCACTCCCCTCTCAGCGGTCTGAACCTGAAGAGGAATGCTGCCCCGTTACTGGGCCAATGAGGGGAAGCATGAGCATGAAGGGAAGATGTTTGAGAAAAAAAAAAAGTTTACCCATTTGACATTTTAAGGAAACAAGAAATCTGTCTGTTTTCTTCAACTTTGACATAATTGTGCCTTTATATGCAATTAAATAGG
>JAPZDY010000005.1:1431050-1445829 GCA_029783645.1 Ctenochaetus hawaiiensis | reverse complement strand
CACACACTCACACACACCCACACACACACACACACACACACACACACACACACACACACACACACACACACACACACACACTTAAATGAACAATGATGGTACACTGCAAATGTCAGGATGCTCACCGCTGCTGTGAGCCCCAGAGAGAAGGACTTATGCCAGACCTCATAAACCAGCTTCACCGGCCATTGAGCTCTCAACTAATGTACCTTGTAATTGAGAGAACCAGCGATCATGTTACAATATTGTTTCACAGGCGAGAGACATCTTTTCTAATGTTTTAATCTTTTTACATTTGGTGCTTTTTATGATTTCATGGTTTGCCTGTTATGTTTATCCAGAAAGAGTTATGGAATGTTCAGCTGCAGCTGAAGCCTAGATTTGGTTTTCATCCTCCCGACTGGCAACCAAAAGGAGGGAATGAAGGGATACAAACCATGTGACAATATGTAATTATAATAATTATACCTATTATGATTGTAAATTTCAACATATCACAAGTCTAATCTTTGGACAGATGAAGAAATGACACAGGAGCATTTTTTGTTTGTTTGTTTTGACAATAAATATGGAAACATGATGTGATATGGATATGTGACATATATGATCCACCAGATCAAACTACATTATTTTGTTTAAGTTACCCAGTTAAAATTTGATACATCTGTGCTTCTCATCCATTCTGTGTCGGCTGAAGGACATACCTGTCTTCTGTCTCTGTTTTAATAAAGATAAACAGAGCAGCCTACGTTGGAGGTCAGGTGTAAATTTACCTTGTTGATGATGTCACTGATTGCAGGTTGACACCTGGTGGTGTGTGTCGTAGCTGATATATAGCTGAAGCTTGACTTCTTCTTCCTCAGGCCATAACTTAACAATCACCCCCAGTAGAGAGAGAGAGAGAGAGTAAAACACTCAGTAGATGATGGAGATGCAGGAAACCACAGCATCATGTCACCTCAAATCTGGTGTTGTGACAGCAGATGACATCCTTCTGTGAGAGACACTTTATCTCTGAGCTGCAAGGGAGCAACACACACACACACACACACACACACACACACACATTGCAGGTCTCCTGAAATGCTCTGTATTACAGGCCAGAGTGAACACACTCTCACAGCATTCCCTTTTGGAGAGTCCCTGATTGTTGAGTTGTAAATAATTCATCTAGATTTGTTAAAATTAGTGTGGTGTCAATTATTTATTTGCGTCACAGAAACCAGTTTCCAGAGCAACTTATGTAACAACTGAGGCAAACCATGCCAACACTTGAGACTTGCTCACCAAAATTCAAGTCAAGTCAGTTTTATTTATATGGCACCAAATTACAACATAAGGTGTCTCTAGTTACTCAGGTCTCAATCCAAAGTTAACAAAGTTATCAAACCCAAAAATTAGAAGCAGTAATCACATGAGCAAATACTCGACTACAGTGGCAATTAAACACTTCCTTTTACCCTAATCCTCAAAAAAAATAACCTCAGAGATCTCAGAGGTCCCATTTGATGTTGAGAGAGAAACAAGACAGAGGGAGACAGACAGAAAGAGACAGACAGAGAGAGAGCAAGACAGAAAAGGAGAACAAGATGGGGGCAAAGAGATGCACAACAATGGCAAAACAAAAACTATAATAGTAAAAATGTAACTAGTAATAGTGATGGTGCATAATAATATGTTAGCTACATATACGTATATAATACTAATACTAATACTAATTATATAGTAAAAAGTTTGGGTAATAATAATAACAATAGGATTTGTAGTTACATTCAATTAGGACAACAGGAATGAAACTGAGACAGAAGGCATCCTATCGCTGTTTTATTGAACAAGACTGTATATTGCCGACATTAACATTAGAAAATATGATTGTTTTACTCAAGGAAATTATGTGAATGTACATACATGTCTGTGTGATCATTGGTCTACAGAGGCCAAATGAGAAACTGCAGGTCTTTCAGGTTTAACACTGTGTAACCTGATTATTAGAAAAAGAGGTTAAGCCAAAGTCATGACAGTAATGAGCTCCAAATGGAGCCTAACTAGCTCCTGCTGGAAAAGTAGACTTCTTAAAAGCCAATGAAGCTTGTTTGTTTGGAGCTACTTCTGTCACAGATCACAGACATTATGATTGACATAATGACATTATGATTATCTATAAGTAGGCTTTTAGATTTATTTTAATCGTGAGGTATCTAGAGTCTACTAGTTTCAATATATGAATTACATTTACTCAATAAAATTCCTTTTGATTTGATATGAAAAGGTCATTAAGGTTAACAAGTAACGATTTCATACTTTGAGTCCAACATGAAAAAAACAGATTTTCCAATGATTTTTATTCGCGCAACCAATATGTTTTCTTTCCCTTTTCATCACTTTTTGCATTGATCCCACAGTTTTTTTCACTGAACACTATAGCAAGCAACACAATATCAGCAACATCTCTCGGTTGTGTTTTTGCTCATTTCAAAAGAGAACATCAACGGTGACCAATATCAAACTGGCCCTGATTATAAATTTTGATAGTGACACCAATTCATCAGCATGTTGTGAATGTAGAGCCTGAAATGGATAAGAGACAGTGATTATGAGGTTTTATATGAGTGCTGGTTATCTCTAATGTTTGTTTTTCAAGCACTCCAATCATTTTTTTAATGGATTTTGAGTCCTAACTGATAGAGACACACTGACTGATTACATCTATAAATAAATAGACCTTATTTCTTTTGTACTGTGCATGCAAAATATAAAACTTGATATAATTCTCTAGTGCAAAGAAAAATAAAATACCATAAAATATCAAAATAGTCATTGGGAATGGTCAAACATGAAGTATGAAACCAAGAAAACCACAAACAACACCAAACCAACGAGGTAATCTATGTGCTAAAATTGCCATTTGGTGCAGGTGGGTTTTAAAAAGGCTTTTTAAAAATGTGGCACTGACTCAGCCTGAGTGGCACTGACCTACTTTTATTTGAAGCTAACAGGCATCATCCGCCTTTGTCCTGAGCCGTGGAACTTTTCAGGGCATTTGGTTGCCAGGAGAGCAGAATATGGGGTCGAAAAATCAGACACATGAAGGAGCTCAGTTATGGAGGGTTCGAAAAGCAAACAAAACAATCATGTGCAGTAACTGTTGGCAATCTTACAAAGAGAATATCAACACCCACAAAGCTGTCATACTTGATTTCACGAAGTCAAAACATAATTTAATGTGTAATAAACAAATCCCTATAACGTCAGTGCTTGCTGCGTAATCACGGCAGGCGATCATGCACTAACCAGCACTGAAGCTTTTTATGGCTTTTTGTCTGAAGATAGAATCTTGAATTAGTTTAATTATTTAATTTTACATTTGTTTGACCTTCATGTTTTTGTCCTCCACATTTTTGTCCTCCAAACTTTGTGCAAACATAATACAAATGTTAATTCACTAATTGCTTTGCAGCAGTAATTGTTCAATATTACATTTGTTTGACCTCCACATTTTTGTGCAAACATGGTACAAATGTTAATTCAATGCTTGATTTGCAGCAATAATTGTGAAGACTCAACTTATAAAGTGAGTTTGAATATTTTAGAGCAAAGCCAAATCACTGATTTAAGAGAACCAACTTAGAGAAAGGCTGAAGTAAACAGAGCACTGCTTATTCTAATGAGATTAAATGTAATTCGTCATTCCACCTTCGCCAGCCTATAAAACCATAAATCACTGACATCATGATAACCTTATCTCATTCTAGATTATCCGTATTTTAGAGATAATGAATGATGATGTTATGGGTGACTGTGTGTTTTAAAAAGGAATTTGTAATGTTTTTTACATTGGAACACTAATCAAAAGTAATGATTGATCACAGTCACAAAGTGCAGCAGAACAGGATGCAGAGTCAGAAAACTACCACAGACCTGAACTACTTTAATGTGAGTGGAAACCACAGTGGAAAATGTTAGTGCAATCAGAGCAGTTGTGAGTGATGAAGAGCCGACATCTGATAATTTTGACTGATCAATTTACTTTAGATTAAAGTCAGATGCACTGGAAGAAAGGAATTGTGTTTCCAAATGATGACAAAAGATTCATAACTTCCAGTATAATGCACTTCTGTTGTGATAAAACCATAAAATAATATGAGCATTGGCTATAAACAAGAATCATTATGTGTATCTACTAAAGAAATAAAGAAAACAGAGATAAAAGAAAAATGATGCCCTACTAATGATCCCAACATTCAAAAGACTATTGAGAAATGTTGTCAGATACATTATACTGTCCTGTCCTTTTGAATGGATATTGTCATTGCATCGTTCTCTCATAAAAATGTCAACTTGATGTGACATACTGCCGAATACTTTACATGGAGCCAGCCAGAGCTGAGAGTGTATGGCAGCGATGCCATGAGGGGGCCACACTCATACTTTCACTGTCTCAGAGCTGTTCTCAATTCATTTTATCTTAACTGCTGATTTTTATGCATGTAAAAGGCTTGCCTGTTATTTCCTCACCCTCCTCTGTAATGTTGCCATTCAATTTTGTGATTTCTTTTGCCCAGCTCGCTTGAATCTCTTTATGCTGTTTCAAATTTATTTCCTTTTTCTATTTCAGGGTGAGCCGCGTTTTTGTAAGCCACTTTGTGTTTTGTGTCACCTGCACAGATTGCGTTCAGAGGTGTAGTACTGAGTGAAAAGGGGGACTAACTATACAGGACCTTTATGTGAGGAAGTAAAAAGATATTAGAATAAATCACCATGGATACACAGAGGGGCCCATTGAAAACGTCTGTGTTCAGGGTCCAGAATTATGTTCTCTGCCCTGCGTTGCACTTAAAAAGTTTGAATCACAAAATGTGGCTGCCAGCTACTGTAGAATGAAAAGTGTGTTCAATCAAATTGATGGCTTGTATTAAGGTACAATTTACTTTTGACTTTTGAAGCCACTGACCCTCTTGAGCTCTGAGCTCACAAAATATACAGTACAATATTCTTTTTAACCTATTTTTCAAAGCTTGTGTTACTAATAATTCCTGGTTTTAGAGCTGTTACCTCTACAGAGTAGTCTTCTTAGTATATTTAAAAAGAATAACAAGGGCATTTATGCAACATGATGCACAAGGAATTTAGAGTTTTACACTTAGTGGAAAAATGTATGCGTAGAGAAAATTGAAAAATCTGATTTGAATTTAAAATATATAATTGAAAACTGTGATAATGCCTCTATTAATGTACTATATAACGCAAAAAAAAAATTGAACTTCAATAGGGAATGTGCATTTAACAAAGTATTGCAATTACTGAGTTTAAGTGTTTTAAAAGTCTTTAATTCAACTAAAGATAAACTTTTAATTTCAATTAGACCTACACCTAAATCTGGTTACAACACTTTCTCACTTTGGTGTATTTGTTGCGTGTATATTGTAAAGGTACAGCAGCTGGTCTCCATCATGGTACCCATCATGCCACACTCTCTGCAGGGGCTCATGATCACTGGTCTTGGCAGTGTTGTCGCCGTGTCGCATCATTAACTGGAATGTCAAAAATCAAGAGTATGTCACGGAGCCCCTTCTCAAACACTATATGCAGTTATCGCCACTAGTGCGTGGGATTGACACTTTGGACACACACATTTTCTTTATGGAGACACACACACACACACACACACCTTTTGCTGTCCACCAGAGCCTGAGGTTGTGGTTGACCTTGCCTGAGCGCTGACAGACACGTTCACTCTGGTGCTATGGTGCAGAATATCATTCACAGGGTTGAAACATAATTCATAATTCACCAGTTCACCCTGTCAAGCGAGGAAGCAAAGGACAAGGGGTTTTGTTGTGTTTTGTTGTTGTGTGAGACGCGGCGTCTCATGTCATGCCAAGGCCTGCTGTAGACACTTTGCTGCTCCTTTTGTTTTGTTTTCTGCTTATTCTTCCTCTTTTCCACAAAGAATGAGCGTTCTGTCTCTGCAGCATTGTTCTTGGTGGGTGTGAAATGAGTGATAAATCCTTCCCTGTCCAGCAATCCATCCCTCTGTCAGTGATAATCAAAGATGCATTGAAGCAAAAGACGCTACCACACCACCTCCGTCTCTGTAACTTGGCTGTGATTTGGAAACTGTCAGCATTTTTGTGTCTGCTCAGCTCTTTTGGGAGTTTTTTTTTTGTGTGTGTGTGTCTCCCTGCACCCACACTGGCCCGAGCCTCAAACCCAAATGGCCCTTGGTGCTGAGTGGGGAGGGTGACTCACAGTGATGCCTCTGAGTACAGAGGACTTCACAATGATTAGGACACTGCACGCCACAGCACTGGCACTAATTCATTCACTGAGGGGCGTCCTGTAAATCAGACATCCCAGTGGCCCTGTTGTTACTGCTGAGAGCCAGAACGCAGTCGGGTGGCAGCTCAAGGACCAGCTGATGGACTCAGTGGCAGTGTTTCCACACTCAGCAAAACTTTGGGACTGTCGTTATGGTTGAACTTTGTACATAGATTACCTGTCAAGGAGAAGTTCAGTATGGTATGCGGGCTGACAGTGTCACAGTGCAGACTAACTGCCTGCTGAGCTCTGTCTCAATATGGAGCAGTCACAGTGAGAGACAAAGGGATAAAAAATACCATACAATCCTCCTTTTCAAACACACAGAGCTCTTATGAAGCAGTCATGTATGTGCGTAAGTGTGTATGTGCATTGCCTTTGTTACTTCACTTTTATGAATTGTTGTATAAACTGTTGTACTTTTCCTGTTCTTTCTTCTTTCTTCTATTTTGGTGTATGTATTATCTGTCACCCGCCAAGGGACTACAGATGTGAATTTGTAGTCCTGCTAACACCAGCATATACACCAGTGTATTTGGTGTGATGGATGGATCTATGTTTCTATCTATGAATGTTGTTTATGGTCCTAAAATTGCAAAATTAAACATTAACATGACTGCATCTGCAGTCTTGCCAGCATTGTCAGCATGCTATGGTATTCACAACAGCTAATAAGCTGATATTTAGCAGGTACTACACTTACCATGTTTACTTTACCATGTTTACTTTCTTAGTTTAGCATAATAGCTAAATTATATCTGCTAATCAATAACAACAAATTTATTAACCATCCTCCTCTAAAAGTGTTGATAGGATTATTCATTAATCCATTGCTGCCTGTACAAAAAAATCAGTGAAATCCATCAAATGCTTGTTGAAATACTTCAGTTTAGTCCAAAGAGGTCAACTGACCAACAGAGCCTTTCTTAACGTCACAACTATAGCACGGCCTGCTAAAAATTAATCTGTCACATCTCTTTCCAAATATATTGTCCCAGTTTCTGTATGTAATCCACAGACCTCACTGTGAGCAGATTTCAATATTCGTTGCCCTCTACTAAAGAAAAGTCCTTTGGAAAAATCTTTTGGAAATGAACACAGTGGTGCTACAACAGTTATTATTCTCTTTAATACACCCACTTAACCCTGTTCCAGTCCCACAGACCTTCTCACGCTTCCAACCATCCATTTCTGTATAATATGTACCTCTGTTAAAATGGTGGGTTGTATGTTTATGCGGTCACCTTGTTCTACCAGAATGAGAGACTAAAGTTCGGTGATCTAAGCCTAAACACAGCGAAACAAATCATGGCCACCTTTGTCGGTGGCCTGTCTTTGAGAGTTTGTGGTTCAGCCAGGTTTATGGCCCTTACCCAAGTCACACCACAGGAAAGCCAGTTATTCAGCCGCAGGAGAAGTGTCATTGCTGAGGCTTCTAACAAATTACAGCCTTCACTTGAAGAGAGAGCAGAGCAAGCTCTTGGCTGAGAATGTGTGTTTCTGGCCGGGGTGAAGAGAGCATTGCCCTGAAAGTGAAAGAAACACCCCCGAAAGCAAAGCGACACCTGTCTCATATTCAGCAGTGTCTCTATTCTGTGGATGCAAACAGAGCACATGCTGTCAAAAAGGAAGCATGTGCCAGTCGAGTGCATACATCAGGCGACTGCTATGAAAAATGGAGTCCTTCCAGCTTTTGTTAAATTTGATAAAAGAGAGTGTGTTTGATAAGTTTATTCGATTTTATAGATCCATAGACATATAGATACATTATTTACTGTCCGTCCAAAGACATTTGTTTCTACAGTCTGCACAGAGCCTCATACAAATACATAAATATAATAGTCAACCAAAATACATGGACATGAAAGGAACATCAACATCAATATCAATTAACATACACATGAGAGCTTCAGGATGAACTGTTAAACAGTGATTTGGCAAGTCTTGTGTTTAATAGCTTTACTATTGAGGTCTGAGAGGTTTTAGATAGAAAGGATGGTTATTTTTGAGACATTTTGTGTTATGTGTAGGAGTTTGTTTTCATTGAAGACAGTTAACATATTGAGGAAAGAGGGGGAATGGTAGAGAAGAATGGGTTGAATAACGCTCTCATACATCTGACAATAGAAGGTGTGGGGCAACAAAAAGTGCTTTGAGTTTCTGGATGGCAGACAGTCTTTGTTGG
Organism: Ctenochaetus hawaiiensis; assembly: GCA_029783645.1. Lineage (NCBI taxonomy): Eukaryota > Metazoa > Chordata > Actinopteri > Acanthuriformes > Acanthuridae > Ctenochaetus > Ctenochaetus hawaiiensis. Next base: position 1,437,326 of record JAPZDY010000005.1, on the reverse strand, counting down.
CAGTGTTTTTGGATGTCAGTGGTGTGCTGTTCAAAGCTCAGTTTATTGTCCAGGGTGAATCTGAGGTATTTGAAGCACTCCACCATCTCAACAGTTTCATTATTGATGCAGGTGGGGTTGTAGGCTGTAAAGCATGTGCTGGGATAGTTATTACCAATTCTTTTGTCCAGCAGAGTAAAACAGTGCATGCAGCTGCCAAAATGTGACTCAGACATTAGACCTAATTCGCTTGTTCTCTATCTTATTGTCTGATTAACAGTATTTTGTTTAGGGGTTATGTGAAAGCAAGCAAACTCTTAAGTTGAACCACGAAATGTTCAGAGATTGATGCCTGAAAAAGTATAAGTTAATAATTATCAAAAATGGTAGCATAGTTTTTCTGTTTTTTAGTCAACACCATAACAATACTATAGCCTAGTCTAATTCCAGTGGCATAGAGTACAGTTACTTTTTGTAATTACTTTTAAGAATTAACTGTACTTTGAATATTTCACTTCTTTACTGGAGCTTCACCTTCTGCTCTTCAATATTAGAACAAAACTGATTTCATCAGCAACTAATATGTGAAATTAATATGAAATGTTGGCAGAAGGTCACTCTGATTTATGGTCAGTATTTTATGTTGATTTAATACATTTTTGTACTTTAAATTACATTTATTTCATTAAGTGTAGGGCGTTCATATTTAACTAACTGTGTATTTTTAGTCTCCTTAAAGTATTTAAATACATTTTCCACCACTGATAATAATAATTTTCACGAATTACCCTTGATTGTACAAAACTGAATCGGGACATGGGAGGGATGCATAATTTAATTTAGTCAAATCATGTATTACACAGCTGCATTCCAGCACTGCAATTTACCCTCACTGATTTTTTTCACAGGGGTTGGTCCCACAGCAGGTTGGAGATGTGACATTATTAACGTTGCCTTGTTATGAATCGCATTACCCAGTAATTACGCCTAGGGAAACTGTCAGACGGTCCCTTACTCAGGCAGGCTGAGTAGTTGATGCTGGATCGCCGAGCAGCAGCAGCAGCGGCAGCGGTACAGTCAGTCAGTCCGTCGCTGCAGTCCGACAGAGCGGCCGGTCATCAACCTCATTTCAACGTCCGCGGGGCTGTAAGGTTACACTATGTGGCTCTGAACTGACGGTGGACGGTTCAGCCAGGGCAGCTTACGACGGAATTAACATCCGTGGACATGAGGACACCTGCTACAGTGACTTCTTCCAAAAGGCGGACTGGGAATCCTGACTGGCATCATTTTTCAGCGAGCAAGAAAGGTGGTGATGCAGCACAGCGGCGTCTACACAAGGCACTGCCTCCGTTAGTTGAGCTAGCTAGCGTTAGCAACCTAGCCAAATAGCTAGCGGGCTATAGGTTTCAAAGCTCAGTCTTTACCACCCACGGATAGCTAACGTAAAAATATCACCGAGCCCAAACGCGTATGTCAGATTACTTTTGTTTTTTATCAATGTTTCTTTCTCAGCAGTGGGTGACAGTTTATTTTTGACTGTTCGTTTTCTGTCTGCTGGCTAATGTTAGCTGGATAAGTTAGCCCATTCGCTCGTTAGCTAGCATTTTGTATTGGTTAATCACCTCACACAGGCTGGCACTGTCAGAGAATGAACTTGGTATTCTGCGTGGAGACGCCGAGACATCGTAACTCCATGCAGCAATGCAGACCCGATGGAAAAACCACTGAATAAAATAAATAAAATTAGATAAACATTTGTGTTAACATTAGCTGTCTTGACCCATCGGGTATCAATGCTTATGTATTTAAAGGGGCAAGTTGCTTGATTTCCATCCATCTATCCTTTACATTAGCACTTAAAGCAGCTGCTGAGCAGGATCTAACATTGGCTCCACGTCTTCCTTCCGATGTTACATATGTGGTCAGTGGGGCATAAATCCTGTATCTCGTTATGAAAAAGCAATCTGGGTATTTGCTACAAGTATTGAAATTCACAGTAAACGTGCATGCATTGTTTTTAGCTTGCATGTCCTGCATCTCTTGCAAAGGGTCGCCACACAACTGTGAATTGTCATTCCGGTCGACTCCGATGGATATGAATGGCAGGAGGATTTGTATGTGGGCTGATTTTGCTCATCATTTCTCTCACATTATCGCGTTAATGTTACATGTCTGATAGCACTGCAACACAATTTTATAGCAAAATAAAACGCCGGTGTTCGTTCTGCAATGTTAGTCCTAGAAGAGATGGCAGTATGCGCAGAGGAGAGTTGTTTGTTGATGGTTTCGCAGATATTGCACAGCTTGATACCTTAAGCCTCTGGAAAATATGTTTGTCATTTTTCTCATGGTCAAAGGATTAAGTGTAGTGTATGTGTGTGTGTGTGTATGTATGTGCTCGCATTTGAGAAAAGAGAGATCCTGAGTAATTTGATTTTTATATGACATGTTGTTAAACACACCATTGTAAGCAAGGGCCTTGTTAATTACTCTAATAGCTCAGCTTCATTACCTGATATTTTATACTAATACTACTAGAGATGTCACCACGTATTTGATAACAACTGGAGGATGTTAGGCTCAATAAAAGGCAGCCAGAGAGTGCTTGACTAGATGATACTAGTGCTTACAAAGGACGTGCTTTTGAGGAGAAATGACAACTAAAGGAAAAATATAAAGGCTGTAAAATCTTCTGTCCTAACCCAAAATGCAGAGAAAACTGACTGGGTTACAGTAGGGTGGTTAAAATGAATGGAGAAAAGGATAAAATTTGCTAAAATGGGGACAAATCTGTGGTATGATGGGAAAGACTAACTTCTTGCCTATGATGTCCCTTTTTTTCAGAAACGTCATGACCATTTTCCTGCTGACCAGTCACTCCTTCACTGAGGGACATCTGCCCTTTTTGGTTTCTGGACTTATCAATGCAGGGATGAGATAATAAAGTCATTTAGCTTGTGCATGCTGCTACAACAACATCGGGGGCACTTGTAAACCCACCCCACCTTACCCTTCTAACTCCTCCCCAAGCTAAGTTCATTTCAACAGTTGAAACATGACGACACCGGCTCTCCTGCCACTGTCAGGCCGCAGGATACCGACCCTGTCTCCGGGTGCCTCCTCTTTCCCGCACCACAGGGCTACATTGAGGCTCTCCGAGAAGTTTATCCTCCTCCTCATTCTCAGTGCCTTCATCACTTTATGCTTTGGGGCCTTTTTTTTCCTCCCGGACAATTCCAAGCACAAACGCTTTGACCTAGGCTTGGAGGATGTACTTATCCCTCATATTGACTCACCCAAAGAGGGGAAGCATGCTTCTGGACAGGTTATCATACATGGACAGGGAGGACATGACGAGCACAGACACAGGTAAGGACCAACAGCACAACATCTGTTTTTGTATTAGCATGTATATTCATTTATGTTTTTGTAATTATTAAGATATATAAAGAAACCTGTCTCAAACTCAAACATTAGTATTTACTAGATTTTGCATATTTTACATTACTAGGTTTCTTCTTAACCCAAGTTATGCTACATACTAAAATGACGTCTATTTTTTGGCACTTCATCACCTTTAAGCAGTCTGTTGTGACACCCAGTGGTGTTGCAGAGTGTAAAGTGATACGCACTCTACTGAACACTTAAATACACATCAGCATTCATGTTCCTTCTTCCTTATAATCCTCATTCTTTTGTGCGGTTAGGGTTGGTCCGCATACTTTCACCTTTCAGGTCTTCATTTTTTGCTATTGTTTGAGGAGAACAGAAACTTTATCACCTTGGGCACCATGTTGCTTTTCTTACCCGTGAGCAGATGTGGTTGAACTTGATGAGCTTGAACACACAGGCTGCTTGAAAATTTTAAGAAAATGCTTAAGCAGGTTTGGAAATTACTGCTGCATTGAGCCAAATGCTGGTTTGGCTGCAGTTTTTATATTTGTCATTTGCTTTGTCCAGCCTCTCTGGCTGGTAGCCAGTCAGTCATTTTGTTGTTCCCGTCCCCCCTTCCAAAGCAGATTCAAATGTGGCTACTTTAAGTATCCTGTGCTGTTTGAAATCTACTTTGCTGGACAAGTTTCATGCACCTAGAAATCAAATGTTATTTCTGACTGACCCAAGTTACACTAAATGGAATTCTGTCATATACACAATTTTGTACTTTTTTAATTTCTACAACCAGAGCCTCTGTTTATCTGTGATCAGTCAACTAACCACACACTAATGACCTTGAAAATAAAAATATTTTTTAATTTGCACTACGATTTGATTGACATCACATACATGCATGAATTCTGCTGCACTTGTATATTTAATGTATTTTGTGATAAAAGAAAAGACTGCCAAACAGTAGGTGGTAAAGATTATTTTATTGAAAAGATCCCCTCTATGATGGTATAAGAGATCATTAGTTGTAGAGAGTGCTGGGCAAGGTGTGAAAAGCAATTTCTCAAATAGTTTAGCAGCGGGGACCATTGAGTGTTACCTCCCTATTCCCTGTGGTGCCTTTTCATTTTTTCTTCCTGACAACCTTCTAGAGCTTGGGATTTTGCCTGCTGGGAATATCGTAATTATTGTTGTTGTCCAGTGACTCAGAAGGACTAGTCAGTTCACGGCTCAGGTGCTGCTGTGTGTTGTAGTTGCAGTGATGTTGCTTGTTTCTGATGTTGATGATGCTGTCTGTGGTGCATTTTAATCTGAAATTAGATTGTGTTCAACAAATCCATTTGGAATCGAAAGAGACTACAAACATCTCTGTCAAAATAAAACACAAACAACAAAAACAAAAAACTGACTCTGTGTTCATAGCTTTAGTCACTTTGATACTGCTGTGTTGCAACAAGACCAGTGCTCACTGCTGCACGGATCTTATTTCAACAATCGTTGCTACAAACTTGGTATTGGTGAATAAACTCACGATGCCACTGTTCACTCTGATCACTGCTGAATTTGCTCACGTCCAGTTTGAAGACTTGTATTTAGATGATGTCCTTGGGCTTTGCATAGAATTCTGTCAGTCAAAATTGTTTTGACTGCTCATTCCTATTTTATTTCGGTACTGGCCAAGCTAATTTTCAGCTTGTATGAATCCCATGTTTTACCTGCAAGACTCATGTTTTAATGCCTTACTGCATCTGTGATGACAAACCATCAGATTCCCACGCAGTGTACTTTCTACTTATAGTTCACTAGAGATGAGAATGAAAAATTGATGCACAAAATGATATCCATTCCGATTTGTATGATCCATAATTGATTCATTAAATTTGATTTGTGAAGAAAACTAAAAAGGTATAACGTAATTGCAGTCACTTACAGCTGCAGACAGTCCACAGTGCACACACGCGAGACTCATCTCAGAACTGTCAGCATTTATTATGACCATTGAACATTAATAATGACCACCTGTGGGGCCCTACAATTTACAACATTGAAAACTAATTGCTGTTATAGTTTAAACCACAAGGGAGACTTGAAAATGTTCATGCTTCTCCAGGGGTGGCGGTTTATAGCAGGGATTAGAAGAGACTCTGTGATGTGTTACAGAAGCATATAGACCTAACTAGCACTTAGACTAGTTAGCATGTCTATGATTTTGGTGTTAGGTAGTGTTATGTTGAAATCTTTCATATGTTTTCAGTAAATCACAGACAACAAGCTGTCATCGTTCTTGGTTAATTGATTAAAGAGATGTTCCTTACCTGTGCAAGTAGCAGAAGCCAGGTATTTCTTTCTTTATGATAAAATTAATAATAAATTAACAGGCTGGATCTGATTTATTTTAAAGCCCTCTTTGCTTCTCTGAACTACATTGTGTACTTTGCATGTATCAACCAAAGCTCACCTTAATTAAATTTATGACATGAGTATCGTGAAAGTCTCAGAAGTTGAGTTAAACTTCAATTTTTGTTCAGCATTTTGATGGACAGTTGTAAAACTTCTGGCATAATTAACTATTACCTAACATTTTAATTGATGTAATAATTTGACAGCATTTAATTAAAAAAAAATTGATCATAATGTGATTAATTAAACAGACGAAGCTGACAGATTATGCAGTTATAATTGACCGAAAAGGTGGACAGAGATACCAGCCTGTCACTTAATATTTTTACAAAACCTGGCAAAGGTGTGTTACTTGCATGCCATATTAATCAGAGCACAAATGCAAAATTGCCTTGTTCTTATACAGCTTGTTTTGCTAAAAAGAAAAAATATCACTTAAAGCAGGGGTGTCCAAACTTTTTTCACTGAGGGCCACATACAGAAAAATATAGGAGGGGCTGGGCCACT
>JAPZDY010000005.1:1417350-1429445 GCA_029783645.1 Ctenochaetus hawaiiensis | reverse complement strand
ATAAAATTTATTGCGGGCCAATTAAAAATGGACTGCGGGCCGCAGTTGGCCCGCGGGCCGTAGTTTGGACACCCCTGACTTAAAGGATATTTTTTTAACTGAGACTGCCACAGTTCTCAATCCACATCAAACACAGCTTGACAACATCACTTCATCACTTTAAGGAAACTTAACAAAAATGTCCAGATATGAAAAATAAATTTTATGTGACTTTATAAAAATACAAGTTGCAATCAGAAACTTCTAAGACTGATGTGCACAAAGGAGGGGCTGCACAGTAATGTGCATTAAATAGGTATAAGCAGGTACTTTTGCCTCTACATCCTTAGCACATGGGTCACATGAAATTTAGTCACAGTTGGTTTGTATGCATTAGGATTTAATCATGACATGAAAATTGGATCTGCAGCTACAACCCAGAGGCCACACTTTGGCCGAAGTTGCAGGGAGCCATAACCAGTTAACTTGTGTGTTGTGTCTTTTTCCTAATGTGTCTGTGTGTACATCTGTGTGTTGTTGTGTGGTTGTTATAGGAGAGAAGTTTGCTCATTTCCAAATGTTTTCTCTCAGATGCCTCAGAACATCACAGTAGTACATGGTCATTGTCTGCAACACTGTGCTGCTTCACTTGAGTGTTAGGTAATTACAAATGTGCACATACCAGTGGTCACAGAAAGTCATGTAACTCAGGTGCTGATATTGAAGGATTGTAACTTGGAATACTTACAAATGTTATTGTGTGCACCTGCTAAATGTATATTACTGTAAAGCAGTCCTTATGTGGAACAGGAACAGTCACAGAAGTTTTTATTCATACCAGGTAGTACAATTACTACCTGGCAATAACACACAAAGGTAGTACAACAACTATCTCAGTATATTTTTAATTAAATTAAGAATTTATTGGCCAAAATAGCTTGTTAACATAAGAAAAAAATAAGAGGGCTTCAAGTTGTCCCTGGGATGAAAATTTAAGGTTTTGAGAAGGAAGAATAATACCTCCGAGATCTTTGTGAATTAGTTTTATGCAAATTACCATCTCAGGAATGGCTCACTATGAATTTACCCTTAAATAAGCATTCATATGATGTGATGTGTTTTTATATTTTTACTGTTTATGGCAGCTTATGGAAATGTGTTCGATTTGCCTTTTGGTACAGCCATTTCAGCTGTTCTTAAAATCATCATTGTGTGCTCCAGAGGAGCAGAGTTCAAACAGCCGCTGGAAAATGCGGCTCTAGCATTTAAAGAGACCCCCAGGAGCAAAGACAGGCTCTGAAATCATTTCACCTTTCCTTAATTTGGCTACAAAAACCCCCGACAGAACCTGTCCTCAAGCTCCCCCTATTAAAAGTTGTTTAAGCTTTTGAGAGACAAAAATCAATTGTTGTATTAGCCACGGGGTAGTCAGTCTATTGTGAATTTTTGTGATACTGACAGTTTTTTTTTTAATGTCTTAGGGTGTTTTTTAAGGGCTGTCACACATCTGGCCTGTGCCATTTGGCTGAACTGTACAGTGTCCTTATTTTAAAGTTGACCATTTTTTTATGTTGTAGGTTTTTTTTCCCCCCATTAATATTGAGGAAGAATTGTAAATATTTCTGTATATGTAATAAATGTGCATATAGTATATTATACCTTGGCTGCTTGTGACTTACATGAGGAAAATGAGCCAGGATCCTATAGTAGACCACTTACATGGCAAATTGAAATGGAATGCTTTGGATGACTGTCTTGATTGCTAGAAGCCATTTGGATGAAACGCTCTGTCAAGCTCAACATACTGTGAGTCCATTATACTGTCTTGGTTTTACTTTGGACTGACTAAAACCATATAGGAGTAGCCAGGGGCAGTACTTTTCTCAGAGAGGGGGTTAGGTGGACATGTGACATGAAAGTCACAAGGAAAGCTGGGAAAATATCACAGTTGCTCTATGACAGGACTTGTGAGCATCATCAAATGCTCTCATACTCTGCCTAAGGAGACCATCAGTGTTTCGTACAAAACCCTACAGTTCATCTACCTAGCAAAAAAACATTGAGCCCAAAAAAAACCAAAAACTTTTGGCAAAGTCAACACAAGTGGCACCTGACAGCAGAAATGGTTAATTAACAATTAACGGATGTTCTGTAAGAAAGGTTTAACGTAAACAATGCAAGCTCATGCTTACTGGGAATTTATTATTATAAAAGATAAACTCAGTAATTAATGTAATTAACTTTATTAGGGCTGCACTCTAAAGGTCGGCGAGTTGAATGAATATTAAAGAAGACCCAGGGTGCTATCTTCCATCCACCACAAAGGCACTCACTGTGACCAATTTCTTCTGCCATCTAAGTAGCAATACACCATGTTCAAGTTAACCTGGCTGTTACATCGGATAAGAGACAAAACTCTGGTCGGTATAATCCAAAACATACCTACCAATTTTTAGGCAAGATACACCCTTTTACTTTGTCTGACTGTGAAAATTTAATTGTTTCCTATTACAGATGGCAAAGGAAAAAAACATCTTGCTATTTTTAGTTTTATTTGGTCCTCAACTGAAAAAGGGATCATGATTGAGTCTTCATATTTAACAGGCTATAAACAAAAGTTTGACTTATTAAAATTCTGAGTCGTGTCCAGCCTTAAACATTTTCTGTTTGCAATTGTACGTTTATGGTATACCGGGGATGAAGTGGGTGTGTGCCAGCAGTTGGAGGGGGTAAATTATGGTTTTCTCAAGCATTAGTGCAAAACATAATGCTAGGGCTCTTTTATGTGATTAAGGAAAGTGAAAAAAATAGTTTTAATTTATTATGAAACTGCAGGGACAAATTAGATTGTCTAAATTATCTCAGTTAATGGGAAAACATTGATTAGTTGATTGAACTATTTTGATAATTTATTTATGACTTCAGCTATTTTTTAAGTAGAAGTGCTGAACGTTCACAAGTTCCAGCCAGAGTGGCATGATTAAACTGTCTCGACAGGGGTTCCCAGTAAAATTGATTGCAATTAAGATGATGACCTTTGGACATTTTTACTTGGTTACATCTAACAGTCTGTCACACAGTGGAACTAAGTGGGACAAACAGCCAGTCAGTCTGCAGGCTGGCATATCACTATTTTATGACTGCAAAACTGTGTTTGAGCAACTGGTTCAGTTTGATGGTGGCATCATTTTATATATTGTGATAGATTTGGATATTGATTAATAAGGGGAAAGTATCACAATCGGAATATTTGCCATTTTGCCCAGTGGTAATTACAGCTATTGCAGTATATGGATTTTTTTTTTCCACTTTGGTTAAGGTACATAGAGGAAAATGTACAAGAATGATCTTTTACAAAGCATCAAACTTATAATGAAGCTAAATGCTGTGACTGCAAGTGACCAGGTTTCACTTCTTATTGCCTTGCCAGTTAATGTTAGTGTTACAGTGTCGTAGTTTTCCTTTTGCACCGTGTTATGGCCATAAATCATCATCAGAGACCAACAGATCAGATTTAAGGCCTGAGCCAACATCAAAGTGCACTTATTTATCATATTTAGTGTGATCTTAGATATCATTTCTGTGTCTTCACGCTTCAGTTGCCTGTCAGCTGCAAAGTAAATCTCAGTCTGGGTGATTTTGTGTCTGATGTGTGTGTGTTTTCCACTGTGTGTTAGAACCTCAGTGCTAATAAAGAAGGACCAGCTTGTATGTGCAACAAATATTGCACATGCAGGAACAAACGCTATCAAGCTGTCTAACTATGGAATGATGTTAACTATGGAAAAAATACCAAGATAAAACTCTGTCTTATATCTATAGCCAGGCTATAGCTGGATCTTTTGCTTTTTTCCATCACCACAGTTGTTTTTAAAAATGTTATACCACAGTGGGGCAGTTCAGCCCTCTATTCTGTAAGACAAATGGCACCTATTGTATCCCCCCCCAAAAAAAGTCCAAAACTTAGGCCTTGATTCATTGTGTTGACCTTTACTATGGTGAACAAGTGGTGTGGGGGGAAATAAAGATTTTTTGATGGATCATTATGCATATTTGTCAGACTCTTCACCAAGTCTGTGGTGAAAGTCTGTGTTTCATCTCAAAATCCTTGTGCCTGCTCAGCATCTACTACAATGATGGCTTCCCTTAGGCTAACATTACAGCAGAAAGGCTGCCCTCCACTGCTGGTGAACATGTCATTTAAAACACAGTGGAACACTCCACCTCCCCGTTATCTTCCTATACTCATGCAGGCAGGAGACTGTTAGAATGCTTTCACATGATTTGATTCATTAATTAATCCTAAGTTTAAAAAGGATATATATAATCATGTATAGATTCAAAATTATTTTAATTTAGCAAAATTATTTTAAAAAGCAAACATGTTTGGTGCACCAAGATTCATCTTGAACCAATTTTATTGTTTCATCGAAACCCTCTGAATTGAATTTCAATCCTGAAGTGCCAGAGACCCCCCCTCAAATAAACAGCATGTAAATGCAGCTAGGTGTGATTTGCACGGTTGTGGGCAAAATCCTTATACCAACAATTTCACTGCAGTCAATCTGGCTGGCCATGAAACAAATATAGGTGTCCTGCTGGCCTGGTAACTGAACTGATAAAATGGATTGTCCTTATTTGCTGTATTACCTGCCAGCTTCAGTTTAAGAAGAGTACAAACCCTCCAAATTATGTCTGGTTGCTTGCCGAGGTGGCTGGCAATTTTCATCTGCAAGACGAACTTAGCCTGGGTTTTTTTTTCTCATTCTAGTATTTTACTGCATTTTTCAGAAGTGGTGTTAGCTACAGTAGTTTTGAACTTACAACAAGTCTGTTGATTTACAATAAGTGGAAGTTTGCCAGCAAATCATATTTTGAAAAAGACATAATATTTGTTTTACGTAAGAAATTTACTATTACTTAGGTGACTGTGTTCAGATTCAGCCTTATGAAGGCGTACTCTTGGTGCATGAGTATCTATACCTATTCAAACTCTGTTTTCAGAACAGCAGGAACATACAGAATTGGATATAAATATAAATTCATCTTTTTGGTTCATGCTCTTCATAACTTCACTGAGACTTATCCTAATTAATTTGTCTGTTGTCAGGTTCTCATCTAGTACAGTTGTATTACAGTGAACAGCCTGAAGGATGAGGAGTGGACTTCCATCAAGCATAATCTCCTCATTAACACTGAGGCTTTTTTATCAGATCCACTCTTTGTGTCTCATTTTCTCTGTTTCTTCCCCTTGTTTCCATCTTTTTCATGTGATCCTAATGTTTCTTCTGTAGAACAGAGCTGCAGACATTCAGATTGTATCAGGAGGTAAAGTGCAGGTCTTTGTGTCTGGTATGTGAACCAGGGTTTTTTACCTGTGATTACGAGTTTCAGGCTGTGCTCCAGTACAGGTCTTAGATGGTTTCCATGTTTCTGCCAAAAAATGCAGTTTTTGGTTTCGCTGATTCAGCCTCAATTTAGTAAACAGAGGACATAAACTCAAAGTCTGTATACAGATCAAATCAAAACAGCTTTGTTTATTTAAGATTGATTAATTTCGTTTAACTTCTACTTAACAAAAGCAAAAAAAAGGCTGCACATACATTTGAAAAGTAACCATTATGTGAAATTATGAAATACTTTTGTCAATGAACGTAGAAGATGCACACATAGAGAAACATTATAATTTCACACATGCCACCTTGCCAGAGCAAGGCTCTTTACCTTGTTCAAGACAGAGTTGTTGTGGAGGAAATTGAGCATGTTTCACTTCATTTTGACCTACCAGTGGGTTAAAAAAACAAACACAAACAAACAAACAAAAACTAGAAGGAAGAAAATTTGATAAGAATATATTTGGCAGAGCTTTGGTGTAAAAAGCAATAGATTTTGTCAGGGCTAAGATCATTAAATGATATCATACATCTAACAGTTTATTTATCACCTCCCAGGTTGGATCACATTAGGCTGCTGTAATATGGGATTTGACATCTATGACAAGACTTTAAGATGTACACACCATTTTAGCTCCATTAGGGCTAATTAGTGCCAATAAGCTGTTTCTCTAACTATTGTTACTGGGGGAACTAAGCTCCCATAGAGGCTACACAGCCTCCACAAGTCAAACTGGAAACTACTTTACATCACAATTTTGCAGACAGACTCCATACAAAGAGTCAAGATAATGCCATAGTGTGCCTGAGGTTATTTGAGTTAACTTTATATAAGACAGCTATATTCATAAATTATAAGCATAAGATTGTCGTTTTTGGAGTTTGCATCATTAATAATTCAGACCGAAGATAACTGCAGTCGATGTTAAGATAAAGCAGGTTTCTCTTTAGCAAAACATAAGATAGATTGTCTGTCTCCATGAAGTCATTCTTTATGATAACTTTGTGTTATTATGTGGTCAGTGCCTCAGTTTATTAACTGTTTTAAGATTGTGCCATATTTTCCACACTCCGGATCAGATGTTATTCAGTTAAATAAAAAAAAAAGTTTATTAAAAGCTTCAAGGTTCAAGAAAAACAGACACATGATACAAAGCTCCAAAAATGCTACTGTTCTTTTAAACAGAGAGAGTGGAGAGCAAGTCTTGATGGGTTATTTCATATTGCTATGTTGTTGAATGGCAAACAGCTATTTTTAAAGCTGTTTTTTTTTCAACATAGAGATGAGGATAGTATTTTATTGCTCTATTTTTGTGTCATAAAAGAATTTTCATTAACCAAGGAGTGTAATTGAACATGACAACCGTAAAGACTTTAAATGTCTCCCCTTAAAAAAATAGAGTTCAGGGCCATCAAATTTTGTCATTATAAATAAAAGAACAGGACGTTAACTACTGTTTTGTATTGCAAACCAAGTATAACCAAGAGCTTTTGAGTAGCATGACTCTAGTCAACACAGATGACAATCCTGCAATTTATTCAATCAGTAAATGCAGATTTAAAAAGATGATAATCAAAAAATAAGCTTTTCCAATGATGATCATTGCTATGCCTAGGCCTGTCACAATGAATGATATCATGGGATCAATTAAGGGATTATTATCTGTGCAGTTTTCCTCGCACATGCCATTATCAAAAATCACACAATGAAAAAAAAAACACTTTGAATGGAAGTGCTTCAATGAAACACCCTCTAACCCTCTAAATGTTAGATGCCACAACTCCTCCTTGGCTGTGGTTGACAGCTGTAGTACTCCAAATGAAGTCAGACACCTAAAATCCTGTGCTGTCTGGCAAAAGTTTGAGATTTGCAACTTAACTGTGTGTCAAAAAGAATTGTCTGTTGCAATATCATGATCTTTGAAGCTGCTTTGTAATCACTCGAAGAGGCTTGCAGTGGAGGGAGAATTCTGTAGATACCTGCAGATTTTGCAGGGTGTTACAGAATAGGACAAGATGTAATAGTCGTTGCTCCTGGTTCAATTCAGTTATAAATACCACAAGTGCAGGAGAGGGAACTGGATAGTTGGCACCTTAACATCTGCTAAAAGCGGTGGGCTTCACACTTTCTCTTATGTGGGAGCTACATGTTTAAAAAAAAATGGAGGGCAAAGCTCTTGGGCCTTTGATAGACGCAAATTTATTGGAGCTCTGTGGCCTAAATGTAGGGCACAAAGGCCACAACCAGTGATGCAATAACAAAACACAAGTGATAATTAGATTGTATGAAGACAAAAGAGTGTACAGTCTTAGCAGCTCAACAAACAGAACTAAATAGCAGCTATAGTAAGAATAGTGATGAGTGACTTCAGAAAACCCCTGTAAATCATAGAGAATTGAGTCAGGGCAGCTGGAAAACATCAGAGGCCAAACCAAAAAGCATTTTCTCCACAAAATATGATCCCTATCCGGCTTGTAAGATGGAGTGCTGTAAAGCATTGTGCAGGGTTCGTACCCTTTTTGTACCTGCCCCTTCAAGTAAAGTAGTGCAGTGACTGGTGATTATGGTGCAGGGTGATCGGCACAGATACACTGTTCACACTGTTATAAGTCCATGCACCATCAAAAAGATTTTTAAGCTGTTTATTTTAGGTGAAATAGTTACATATTTTTTTTCCTTAAAACAATGAAAATGAAGTTGAGAATTTTCAGTGTGAAATTAGATCATGGCCCTCAGGTTTCCAAAGTTTTAATCTCAAATAATACTTTCGAAATTCAAAGGCAATTCAGCTCCCCATCTTCATAACTAGCAGAACCACACAAGCTGTCTCAGAGCCACAAGGGCCTGATCATAAATTTGCCTTCTTGTACCACAGCTGTGACACGCAGGCTGTTGGATTTATAATTGGCCTGGGGATGGGAAGTGGAATCTCCTATGTTGATTTTTTTTTTTTTTCTGTGTCATTGCTTCTGGGAAACCTTTTGAAGCAATGAAGATAGTCAGAAATTCCTGCATAATGGTGAGCTGGGCTAAATGGGAAATGGGAGCATCCTTATAGATGTTTCTTACTGAAGGTTTGACACTGAGTTTCTCTATCATCAAGCTCTTTTCAACGTGAACAGCCTTATCTGGCTGAAAAGCAACCAACCAGGCTTAGTGCTTAATTGTTTTATGCTAGCTGCTGGAGATGAACTCCTCTGCTTTATACAAAGGAATTAGCCAGCCATGATATAGGTCAGAAGGGCTGAATGTGAACAAGAGTACAGAGTGAGAGCTGGCAGGACTCAGGTGTTAACCTGATGTATACACCAACAATTATAGATGGATTATGCATGCATTTGCACACATATGGGAGGGAGAGAAGTTCACAGATACAGAGACGGAAAGGAGAACAAGCATATCTCGTGACCTTGGTAGAAACATTTACAAAACACCACTTACAATGAAAGATACTGAGGATTGTATTCTATAGCACAGTGAATGTACTGTATTGTAGTGAATGTTTTCAATGCCATTAGTTCAGCTTGTTTGTTCTTTGCTTGACAATTTTTTTTTTTCGTAAACTGCTCTGACAGTATTCAGACTGATAAACAGCAGTATGAGGAAAGTAACTGATCACCATCGGTTACACTCAACACTTAAAAAGCAGAAGAAGGCAGTTTTGGACAAATAATTTAAGCAATATAAAGTAGAAGGCAATACTAGGTAGAGTAAAGCAAAGATGAATGAGACAGTTAAGAACAAGATCAGAAAAAAAACAGGAAAGAGGCTGCACATAAATGTAAACTGTTAGGTTGTAACTAGTGGGAGGAAACTTTTAGGGCAGGGACAGAATTAATTAAATAAGAGGGAGAGGATGCTATTACCACACTTAAGCGAGAGGCTACCTTATAGGTACAGCAATGCAGCCGGGGCATTGGTTCAAACAAAGCAAAGAAACTGTCTAAAAGTTGACGATGATGACACCAAGAGCTACAGCTCACAGAAACAAAAGCTCTGCTGCCTTATCAATCACCAACATGGGCCTTTCCTCTCTGCCCACAGTGTTTATGGGCTTGCAGGAGGGGGACTTGTCCACATCAGTAAAAAGTCTGAGACTGTTTTTGTGAGAAATCTTGCCTGACAAGAAGCAAACACTGTGCTCAAGTGTCAGAGATGGACTATGGAGACACTTAACAGGAAAAAGAGATTCTTGACTTAAACTGCCCACTCACAGGGATAGCCTGAGTCTCAAACCACCTTCATGTGCTCGTCCTGAGTAGGAACCATGCAGTGGCAATGTAGCCATGTGTTCATCTGTCTGTGCATGGTATAGGGTTGGATGGAAAAATCTAAAATTTTTCTGACCATTAGAGATGCATGACATTTATCAGTGCTGATCAGTAAGTGGTCGATGATCGGAAATGTATAATTATGGCTACTTTTTAGTATGTTATGTACATAGAGCCAATACTATGAAACCAAATTCTCTTTATTGATTTAACAGGTGCAGCATCTACGCAGTCTGGTAGAGTAGGTGGTAATGTGCCCCTCTAAAGTTGATTAGCCAACTACCAAATCAACTTGATTGAAAAATAATCGAGATAGCTGATGATTTTAAATAGAGCGACCTCATCTAGTATAAATAAACTGTAGCATTAAAAATAAATCACAGTGAAAGAAAAAAGAAATGTAAAACAAAAGGTCTAAAGCTCTTTGGAATTAAATATAAACTACTAATTAGCTTTGTATTTTCCTTAAATGAAAATGGGAACATTTATAAGCAGTTTCATTCAAACTGATGCAATTAATTTAATGTCATGCTACAGTGCTGCAAGTCTACAACTTTCAAGTGTTTTATATCTGCAATTTTTTTACTCACCACACTGCTGTAAATTTGTTTTCTTGCCGTGTAGGTGGTGACAGAAATAATGTACCAGGATAATGACCCTTTTTTGAGTGAGAACAGAAACTCACTTAACATCTCTAGCATCAGGCCACACTATCTAAACGATAACACTAGCATCACATGGCAATTACAATAATTAACTCCCCCCTGTTTATGGTGTTGATCCTGTCCTTTGCTCAGAAGGAATATGCTAGTGGACCTGAGTGTTATTTCAATGTGTCGACATTTTCAGTTGCTGTTCTTCTTTAAAGTAGCTGCTAACTGCTTTACGCTTGTTTTTAAAAGCTCCTATGTAACATAAAAGACTACTTAAATCTCTCCTCCGCACTTTGGCTTAAAATTGTTGTTAAACTTACTTAAATACATTTACTCATACATTTACATTTGTTTCACCATTTCATCATTTTATAAACTAACATTTAAAGAAGTATCTCTGATTTTTGTGAATCACTTTGGAAAGGTGGTAGATAGGACTCCTAATTCTAATGTTAACTGACTTTATCAACCCACCCCTAATCTCCGTGTCAGTAATTTCCCTTGTGGTTGGAGTAAAACTACATTCAAATGCTTTTTGCAGTCAATAATGGCCCAGTGATCTTATTGCTTTGGATAAATGACTTGCTCTCCATGACCTCTATATGTGTGTTTGTCTGTGTGAGTGTGTGTGTCTGTTTGTTGCCATGGTAACATGGCATCTAGTCTGTGCTTCTCTCCCCAGAGCCTTGTGTTTTCATGGCCTAAAAAAAAAAAAAAAAAACCCTCTTAGATACCCCACTAGGCATTCGGACAACTGCTGCTTCTCTCTAGTTGCCATGGAAAGCGCTGGCTTTTGCTGAGCAGCAAATTTCATGATGCCAGTGTAAAAGAAATTCCAGTGACTGAGTTGAAGGCCTATAGAATGAGAAATTGATTACAGGAAGCCTGACATGACTGAAAAAACTAATTGAAAGAGGCGGTATAATGGACTGGGGGACATGAAAAGATATGCGTAAGTAGGACTTGGTGTAGTCACCTGGCTTGATAGCTGCAGCCAACGCTTGTCTTCGTCAAGATAACATGTTTACATGTTTGATATTATCTTAGAGGCGAAAGAAATCCCAGAGAATGCTCCAGTAAATATGAAACAAGCATGTAATGGTATAGATTTTTCCTTATGATGGCAAAAAAGCAATATGGCCTGTGGAATCCCAATCAAGTCAAATGTTATCTGTAGATATCAGAAGCCTCAAGCTTAAATTTAATTAATAATTACTGGGCGTACTTAAAAGAAATCCTACATGTTTAAGGCAAAGCTGATGTGAAGAGCAAAAGAAAAGTTTATTTCCAAAAGCCTTTGAGCTGGTGACTGGTAATAGTAAAAGATGATCACTAGAAAATTATTGTTGTATCATTTTATTTGATATTGCATACCACATTTCCCTATTGTAACTTTAACTTGCAAAAAAAAAAGGATTTAAAAATTATAAAAAAACAAACTGATGAAGGTAATAAGCTCAGCTCTGTGGTAGGCATCACAGGCAGTAATGCAGTTATCACCAGAGCCCTAAAATGAGAGGAGAAAAGAGTGACATAGGACTTAAAGATGGAGGAGGGAAGAAGAAGAGTCATGTATAGAAAGAGAGCAGAGGATGCAGAAAGCTCTTGTATTTTTACGTAGGAATTAATTTTCACCAGATTTGTTAATTGTGTTATGTTTTGTGGCAACATGCTGATTCTGTGTATACATATACATTTATAAAACCAAATCAGCACCTTTTAAAGATGATGGTGTCAGCTTAACCCTCTCATTTTCTTTTGTCATGCTCTCTTGTGTCTCATAAAAATACATATATGT
>JAPZDY010000005.1:1400180-1414656 GCA_029783645.1 Ctenochaetus hawaiiensis | reverse complement strand
CCAGTCATCAAACATTGGCACCATCTAAATATCACATTTAAATGCATATTGCTCAGGGCAGACTCACTCACAGAGGCACAGAGGATGGCGCACAGAGGAGGCGTGACACCCCTGGGGTGCAGACACACACACACACATACACACACAACCACAAACAACACAAACACACGGACTAATTGCAAAATTGCAGTAACTAACACATAGAAAACCTTATCACAGACCTTGAAACAGACAAAAATATGTGCACACACAAAAGATGGGAAGGAAAGCTGTATTTAACACACACGCAAACTCTCACATTCCCACACAGGCTGTATCGCTAACTGGAAAGTACAGTACACACTCATGAGGTACACATGCACATTAAAACCCCTTAAAGTTAATACAGCATGTTTGAAGCAATTTTTACAAATGTATGCATTCAGTGCTACTAGCATATACACAGTAATTGCCATCTTAGTGTTGCAAAATATGTTTTTTAATCAATTAAAGTCAGACATGCTGGGTTATGATTTCAATATTTATGAGCTGTTTCCAGGGCGATGTTATGTAACTCTGAAACTGTTTATTTTGGTCTCTGTTGGCCCCATATTCAGGGTCATGATAGAATTATAAAATGAATGCAAATTCTGTTTGTGTGAAGGATTATTAGTATAAATTATCCCTCTTCCATTTCTCTTGCTGGTTTGTTTCTCTGTCTTATTGGCTTTGTGTCACAGTCTCCATTCTTTATCTTATTGCATTCTTTAACAATACATTTCCCTGTTTTTGCTCCCACATATCTCAGACGGATGTCTTTACTCTTGCTCCAATACTTGTCATAGCATGTCAGAATGGCCTTGGCTTACCTTGTCTCTTGTTCAGTTCAAGCTGGGATATGCAGCAGCAACAAATGAACTCAGACAGGATAAGCAGTTACAGAAAATGGATGGTTGACACATCCTTATCACACACAGATTGACATCAAAACTGCCTACCAAATGGCTTTTAAAAAAATGTAAAGTAAAACCTGCAGTTTCCCAAAATTTCATTTAAAAATTTTAATAAAGTGATAAAAAGAAAAATTGGTCCATGTAAGTAATTTAATGTGGTTTCAATCAGCAATCAGCACCACAATCAGAGCATTTACAAGAGGCGCTGCATGCCAGAACACTTCTCTGTCTCTACCTCTTTTTTATCCTGTGTTTCTCTTCATTTGTCCGTCAGCAAGATGGGTTGAGAGAATGTTGATTAGTTGTTGATCATGGATGGCATAGTCATTTTGAATGGATAAAAATTAAATCAATACTCATATTGGTCGCCTAATAGACTTTCGTGGGAGTTAATAAATCAGGGTGGTACGCTCAAGCTCAGCTCCTAAAAACAGAAAATCAGTATGTGATGTTGATGTAACAGCTGGCTGTCATGCATAAAGAAAATATGTGAAACTGTTCTTTCACAAATGCTCCAAACACTTTTGATCTTGCGTAGATGCCTTAGATAGGAGCCTGGTGGGTCTGTAAGTGCTTTTTTCTCTGATGTTGGCTCAGGTACCATAGTCTTACTAACCATGTTTACAATAAAGACATCTCTCATGTAGGCAGACTCACACCTTACAATTTATCGCTCTTCTACCTTTTTCTAATCACAGTAATTTAATCAAATACTGTGTATATATATACGCACACTTGGATGCAAAATTCTATTAATACTGTTAATAAAACCTGACATTAAATTACCAATGTACAGGAAAAACCTTAAAATGAAAATAATAATCCACGCAGGCTTAGAGTAGAATGATAAAACAACATGTGTAGTAAAATGAATAGATTAATGATTCATAAAAAGTGGTCAATATAATTTGTTTTATTCCAAAGACACAGTGCTTAGCTAAATGCATTACACATTGTTTAATTTACATACACCTGCAATAGTTTGTCACACTTTCACAGACACTGAAAACCATGGACGTGATTGCACATACAGTTGAAATGTGATAGGTACTTATTTTGTTGCCTATATTCTAGTACAAAAACATCAACAAATTTAAACAAAATAATTTGTTTTAGTTTTTAAATTAAATTATATTGCACTCCTACTCCTGGCAATTCCTATCACTCTTCTCTCAGAAGATGTTAACATATTCTGGTATCTCGAATAAATTTATAAGTGATTTCTGTGAAAAAACATGGCTAAACATGTGAAACTGAAGGAGAGATCTATCGCAGAAAAACATGCAGACATACTCACACACAAACACACAGTTTAAATTTCTTATTCTGTCAGAGATGTTATGCGGTGCAGCTCTGTGGAGGCTCTGCAGCTGAGTCCACATGGATCACAGCAGGTCATCAGTTCCTCCCACATTTCCTACGTTTATCCCACAGAAAGGTCATTAATAAACACATTCAAATGTTTGCACAAAGATGACAGTTGTTTTCCAAATTTCTTGCATATATTTTACATTGTAAGTTACATCTAACACATTTTAGTTCTTTTAAGATGAACTGTGGCAAAAAATGTCACATATAGACTTACTGATCCTTAATATTTCATAGTTAATGTAGTTTTGGAACAGACAACTTTAAGAATTTGACTGGATGATGCCAACATTCGGTACTGACTCAACAGTCAGAGGAAATTTATTCTTCTTTTGGGGACTTTTTTTAAAAAAAAATGTTCACTCTCTGTTATATCAGTCATTCTTCTGAACAAATAAAATCTATGTTAAAGTTTATCCTTCCTCCCATATCCTTCCTCCCATATCTCATGAATATTATGTCATAATACAAAGGGTATGGCCTATAGATGTAATAATGATTAGTTAAAACAGCAATACAATACTTTCTAGACAAACAAAGTTTGTCATCTATTGTTTGTGTCCTCATGGAACACACATAGAGTTTGGGCAACCTGCCACTCTACAACTTGGAGCAGAACTTTAATTGTTATTATTTGGCTGTGTAAGTTAATATAACAGCTGAACGTAATTCATAGATTTAAACAACTTTCTTTCTTTAGTAGCAGCAAAACAGCCTGGTGTCATCATCCTCTGGTTACCTTTTCTTCAGCATCCTGCTGTGTTTGTTTTTCATTACTGACCCACATCCTCATGAGGTAGAGTTGTGTCAACACCTTGGGGCATGTACCACCGTGTGAAACCACAGATGATGTTACTCAGTCAGGCTCTGGCTGCCTTTTCATTGTGTTCCTCTACACCTGTCTTATGGCCTGGAGCTCATGTAACTGCAGAGTAATGGGGTGGGGGTTTGCATCCAATTTAGAGAGTGATGGTGTTTTCTTTTCTACAATAATCTAAATTAGAATTGATCTGTTTTAAACTGGTTTTCTGTTTGTTTCAGAGGCTTCATTTTTTCCTCTACTTTGTTTATTTGTTTTTACAATTCTTCTTCTTCTTGTTATTCTCAAGTAAAAGTACAGACTTTAAAGAATTAAATTATCATAAGAAAATCAATCAACATATAATTTAACATTTTTTTCTTAAATAAAAATTGGAGACAATCAGGTGAAAAAAATTGGCAAGTGTCATATTTCAAACAGAGAACACGTAACTTTTCCTTGTTTTTGTCTTCTTAGACTCTTAGTGTTTGTTCTTAAAGGTAAGCTTTAATAAATTTAAAAGGAAAAACAAAAAACAGCCCCCTAAACATCTGTCTTCCCTTAAATATTCTGACTGATGTGGAATACTTGTACTTCTGGTAGATATTCGCTTTGATGAATAAAAAGATAACAAGGTTTCTGCGGGTCTTTAAGAGGTTTTCCAGTGCTTTTAAACCTCTGCCTTTTTTGCTTATTTTGGTGTGCGATTGACGAGACCTACCAAAGTTTTGTAATTGTTCCAGTAGATCACTTTAAGGGGGAACTGCTGCATAGCTGCAATATAAACCTTGAGGCCACAGTTGTCATGTTAAGTGTCCAACAACATTATCCACCATGTCTTTAAAAACATAGGTCCTTTTGTGAAAGAGTTTTTGTTTATTAGATGTTCTTTGCAATTTTCATATGGTTTTGTAAAACACTATTCTTTATTTATTTTGAAGGGCAGGCTGTTTTTGTTTCATCCAGGGAACCTCTGGCAACCACTCTGTGGAAGATAATGTTGATCCAAACAAAGAATAATGAACTAAAAAAACACTTAACTCCTGCTTTTTTCTGCCTGCTACAGGGAGGAGGAGGAGAGCTTGCGGGACAAGATTCGAGCAGATCATGAGCGAGCATTGCAGGAGGCAAAAGAGAAACTAAGAAAGTCACGTGAGGAGTTGCAGGCTGAGATTCAGACAGAGAAGAGCAAAGTAATGGAGGACCTGAAAAAGAAGGATGCAGGGCCTAAACCCCTGCCACCCGTCCCCATGCCCAAAGTGGTGGGTGTCAGTGATGGTGAGCCACCAGAGCCTGACGTCAAAGAGAAACGCGACAAGATCAGAGAGGTAAGATTACCTTTAACTAGTTATAGTTTTTAAATATACATTTGTCTAAGTCTGGTACATTTTTGCTGGTGTTACTTCTACGGGGCATGTACATAGGAACCCGTCATGGGGTAGATGAAGATGATTTAACTTCCTAAATAACCTTTCACTCTGCTTTTGATTGTAAGGACATTTGACTGTAAGGATTGGAGCAAAAGCAGTCAAACACTGCTAAAACTACATTTTGCAGATTGTAGCCAAAACTGTTGCTGGTACAAGAAATTAGACTTTCTGATTAATTGTCAATTTGACAGATGGACCACAGTATCAGATCAGCATAAATTTGATCCACCTTACAGCTTATTTCTTATTGCTTACTACTTACTTATTTCTTTATTTAGAAAGAAATACTGTTAATTTTGAGATGGTTTTCTTGTAAGTTCATTTCCTTCCGTATTCCAAAAATGGTGAAGAACACCAGAAGCTAAGTTTTTATTGAAACAATATTTTTAATGGTGTCTTACCTGCATACCAAATTAATCAGAGCACACAGGGCCAAATATAACTGACTGCTGAAAAGAGTGTGATGCAGTGCTCACTCTACATAAAACCCACCTGGGAAATAATATTTTATCATTTTCACCAGACTTACTGGAAAATAATGAGAGGGGACAAAACCACTGATCTGTTTCAGTTGAATATCCTCTCTTCCAGCCCCTCTAAAAACACAAAAAATCTGAATCTGTCCGCATGTTGGCTTGTCTTTCACCTGTTGTCATTGTGAAATAAATTCTGTGAAAAATAGTTGGTTAACGTGAACCCTGGCTTGTACTCTCAGTCTTGGTATGTAATTGCTGTTTTGTAATGGCCTCCTCCATTGGTGTACTCATTTGTGCTCATTTATACTTACCTGTTACATCTTTTAACTCCCCCTTTTAGCTAATTGTGTGCCCTTTTATACATATATCGAGAAAATAATCGCTAGGGGAAACTGCTTAGAGTTAATGGCTGTTGTTAAAGGGAAAGTGGCACTTATAATGTGTAGATTTTATGAGAAAAACAAGTGCCGTAGGTATTTTGTACCTTGTATATGCATTCCAGCACAGGATGAGGGGCACGCAGGATTTGTAGTATTACTCCACTGTGATAAAACATCCCTTTATCAACCTCATTTACACTGAGTTCTATGAAAAAAATGTAATAGACTGGGGGTAAAAACTTGTAGCCACAAGATTTGTATGAGGCGAGATTTATATCCCAGCTGTATATATGAGGACCAGCTTATGTTAAACTATACTGTATGTCTGAATCCATTTCTGTTGCTTAATGTCTTTCTTGGCGCCGGCTTTTATTAAAGGGAACAGCGAGCCAGACAGACAGTATCTGTGCTGAATGCAGATGGTGCTATCTGGTCCTGCTCTCTTTAGACATAAAGCCAACCCCAGCCTATCACCCTCTCTGTGCTCCTCTCCTTTATTTCTCCCCCCTGCAAGTTCTCTTGCATAATTACCTCATATCGTCTCTCTCGAAACAGCACTTGGAGTCAGAACACTCGCTGTGCAGGGGAGCAGGCCCATTCACTCAAAACCCGCCTTTGTCTCTAAATGCCCCTTTTGTTCCCTTCATAATTACCATTCAGAAAGAATGCCATACACTCCCAAATGACCAAGAAAGTAGCCGCTGTATGGGCCACAGTACAGCACAGCACTGCACATTCCCCTTTTTCTTGATTGCCAGTGCCTTGTGATTCCAAGGAGAAATCATAATCACGCACTGCCATACAACTGTGACTAAAACACTGGAGCTCCCTCTTTAAATCCTGTCTATAGGCAGACATTCAGCCTGCATTTTGATGTTGTAAGTCCAGAAAGGAGTATCAGCATCCTTTCTCTAGTTTTGGCTTGTGTTTAATGCAGACAGAAAATAGTAATTCAGACACTGGTCATTGTTAAGCCTGTCTATACTCACATTACTTCGCATAAGATTATTTTATCTGTCTAACCTGAGGTCTTACAATACCTGACACTGTCTGTCCTGCATTACTTCTTTATGTTGGACTGGTTAAAAATTGACTGTGAAGCATCAGTGATAATAAAGATGTACTGAATATCAATGTCTGACACTCAAAGCTTCTGTTGAGGTTTTCAAATAAGGCGTAGAAAAAGAAGTCCTGTTTTATGATGTAATCTTAATACTTGCCAAATATTTTCTGTTATTGATGGATATTTTTTATTAATGAAAAATCTGAAGGTCTGTGGTGTTTTGATAAATTTGATCACTGAGGCCAATAACCACAATGTAAACTCTACTCCTTGCTTTTGCTCCTAGTGTACTTAGTGCTCTGCAGTGTTCAGATTTATGACGATGTTCATGTGGATTTTGAACCATAACTTTAAAATATTATTCTGCGTGCATACATTGCAGTAATTAGTTCACTCCATCTGGATAATATGGTGTCTTCATAAGTTTAATGTGACAGCACTGCACTTTTCTCTCCATACCTTAAATGCAAATCATTTGCATTCCAGTTTGTCATTTTTAATTAAATGCAATTAATAGGCCTTATGTTATTATATTATTTAAGCAGAAATAAACTGATGACCCCTAAACATGACAGACAATGAAAAAGACACGTTTATGGCAACCTACTGTGTGAGAGGTGAAAAGTGATTGCAGTGTGTTGCTTGCACAAGTTTTGCAGGATCATTTGAAGGTTAAGGTGAAGATAAACTCTCATTTTCAATCTTATAAGTTAAAACAAACTCTGGGCTTTTCTTCAAATGGTTAAAGATCCCCAATCCAAGCGAGATCCATATTCTCTCATAGGAGCAGTCGTCATCAGCAGCTGTTGATGTAGAATTTAAATGTCAGTATTATGAATAAAAATGTGCAATAAAGGCCTAGTTTAAGTTTTTTTATTATTTTAAAAATGCTGCATCCATGCCACATTTTTTACATGTTCAAAAACTTATATTGGGCCCTTGCTTAAATTTTTAGAGTAGTTCAGTTGCTTTATTTTAGTCACTAGACAGTCTATATTTAAAAGCTGAGGAGAACATTATTTTCTTGCAGTAGAGTGTTTTTGAAAATATGTTAAGCTTGATGGACAAAGACATGTACTTGGACAAAAGGAAACTGACCAAAGGTAAATATCATTCAATGCCAATATACACGAAAGTCTCAGACCCTGTATGTTGGAATCTTCATGCCATTTTCCTGATATTTTCGAATATGTGATTTTTAGAAGCTGACTTTAAAAAATAGTGAAATACGTCAAATCTATCAGGGCACTTCAGCTTTTCTTTGGCTTAGTCATGCCAATCATACCCTTTGTTCTTGTAGAAATAGAAATAATTTTCTTATTCAAGCCAAACACACATTTCATTGACTATACAGAACACAAAAACCCTCCTTCTCCACCACTTCCATTAGCTCAGAACTCAGTGCTCAGTGCTCTTTAGCTATTCTGATAATTACACAACCCAGACATTAGTGGTCATTAAGCCATTGTCTGGAGATGGCAAGAGCTTTAGGGCAATGAAATCAAAGAATGGAATGGAACTGATGAATATTAACTTTTCCAGCACTATTCACCTGTCACATCATGAGGTGTTGTTGGCCTAGAGCTGTTGAAACTGGCTGACTCTTTCAGTTAATGGGCCATGGTAAAAATGTGTAGTTCACTTTTCTTTTAAAATTTGTTTATCAATAATATTGGAAAAACACTAAACGAGTCTAGAATGCATATATAAAATGAATGTTTAATAGTAGAAGGTAATATTTCCCTTTGAGTTTGCATTGCTTTTTTGATGAGGAGTACCAAATATAAATGTCATTATTTATGCTCAGTCATCTGTTATTGTTTGAAATATAGTAAATGTTACTCCTGCTTCAGGATTACATTAATAATTTGCTCATCATGATTTTGCACTTTAGAACAGTAGATGAGAACCAGCTAAATGTAAATTCAAAATGACAGACCAATAGTTATGTTCGATTACTGACAATGCCTAAATGAAAACCTCTTTACATTTAATGATATATTGTGTCGAAGTCACAATGAAATGTAATTCTAGCCTAAGACCTAAGTTAATGGCATAATTAAACAAAAAACTTGTTAACAGTACTTGCATTTTATTTTCTGCAGTACCATTGGTACAAAGGATGTAATTCTTTTTTTTGGATCTGACAGGGACAGAATATTCCTACAAATGTGGTTCAGTCTGACATTAAATTTTAAAATACAGAATGGTGTGAAGTATAACTGCTGCACCAGCTTGTGGAAGAGATATGGTAGTAGTGGTAAATGGAAGGAGGCTACTTTGTGTTTGAAGTGGATCAATGCGTGAAAAGTATTATGCAAATGATGCCATCAAATTTTTGAGACAAATTAAGGAAACACTCAACATAACTTGTCAGACAGACATCCAGATTTATTCATGCAGTTTGTATACTTTTATTTGAGGCAGCTTTGCTGTGTAGCCTACTAGGACTTAAACACAGGCCAAAGGCTACTGTGTTTAAGGTGACCGCTACAACTATAGCATCTAGAAGTTGGCCACTGTGCTTATCATTAAGTCTTTGTCGTTCGACATTAAGTTGTAACAATAAAGTGTCATTAAATTTTTACTCTTGCTTGCACTATGTAGGTATACTGTTTGTTCTCTTGCACATCAAGAACATCTCAGTCAGTTTAACTCACACCAGTCTGCATTCAGAACCAGCAGGTCCACAGAGGATGTAGTCTCCACTACCCTCCACTCAGTCTTCACACGCCCTGAAGGAATCAACACCTACATCAAAATGATGGTTGTTGATTTGAGCTCAGCATTTAAACTTAACACCTTGAGCCGCGTATTACGCTCTGCTACTTGATATCGACCTTCCTCACAAACAGATCAAGAGCTGCAGCTTTGTGAGAAGCAAAAACTACTGCTGCTTACTACTTTAAACTATTATGTGTGAATGCAGTGAAAGACAGGAGGTCCACCTTCAAAAACTCAAACATTATTGCTGATGTACCTCAGGGAAATGATGCAAGACAACATTCAATTGAGATCGAATCATTGATAATTGCAAAAGACAAATCACAAACAGCCTTGAAAAGGAAAAAAGAATTTCTTATATCATAGTCTCATGGCCTACTTTGACTCATCAGAAGGCAGGCAGTACAGTGTTTGAAGGCCACAGAGCTGACTGCCGACTTGGCTTGCCAGTCAGTAAGCTTTGAATGTTGAGTGATAAGCAAATGATTACAGATTTGTGCCTGGCACTGAAGAGAGGGCATTTTTCCCTCCAGAACTATAGACTGTGACTGCAAAGCCCAGATAAATTGATGTTCAAAGCATTTCTCTTTAAGTTCCATGTAGCAAAGGTTTCTAATGAAAACATTGAATATCTGCAGAGATGACAGCGAGTCCTTTGCTACGTCATTTGTACTAATACTTGCTCTCTTTTCATTCTTTTCTTGGTCTCTATTTTTTATCCTTTGACCATCCTCCCTTATCCTCTTACTGTCTTCAGCGCCTTGAAAGATTTTGGGAGATAGCATTTTATGTTGATTCGTTTATTTCCAGCTTTAAATGTAACAGATTGTCTCCTAGCTGCTAAATCTTGACATTGACACTTTTTAATTCACTCTCTTATTTTAACCTCAGTATCACTTGCCGTTCTTCACACCTCCTTCTCTTGCTCTTACAGGAAAGTCTTCGCTTCTGTCTGCCTTTGTAAATCAAGTCAGTGTTTGTCTTTTTTAAAACCTCAGCTGTTTTTATTTTTCTGGATTTTGTCAGAATTCCCTTTTTTTGTGCAGAAACCGCTGATTCATTTAATGTTTGCTTTACCCTATCAAATCCCTCTCCCTCTGCTGTTTATTTACCAATTCCCTTTGTAAATATTATTTTATTTAAAAAAAAAGACAAAATGAAAAATGACCTATCATAGAGAGATCAATTACATGAATAAGTGAAGGGGAGGCATAGTGAACCTCACCGATTAGAGCTGAGGTGATGGAGCGGGAATGACAGTGAAGCTGGCAGAGGACAGGATCCATGAACTCAATTCCACAATGACTCTCTGTCCCTCTGGGCCGCTGCTACTGCAGAAGAACAGCTCAGACTCCAGCTTTGTTTCTATTTCAAACAGTTGATCAACAAAAGAAGCAACTAGGTCTGAGTTAATACCTGTAGAAATGCCTTACTGCTGTTTGCCTGTTGCAGGGTTGAGCTCATTACTATCCTCAATACAAATAGTTTTTCGATTTTGTCGTTTTTACAGAAAGAAGTTATTAGTGTACATATGGTGCATGTGAGTGGAGTGGGGGCAGGCATTAGTGCTAAACTGCTAAACTATGGAGATACATTGCATATTTTTACTGCATTAAAAAAAGATCATCCTGTCATATTCCTACATAAACTTAGGGTCATCCTGTCTTCCTGTTCAGCAGGCAAGACCTGACAGGGAGATGTCACAGTTATTTCTCTTTAATGTTTGCAAAATGTATGCCCATGTATGTGTGTGTGTGTGTGTGTGTTTGCATGTCATGAAAATAAATAAAGTGGATTGGATGAATTAATAGGATGACCTGACAGCCTCTGTCTTGTTAACTGTACAAAACTTCAAAAGAAAAAAGGACACTAACTCTATGCAAGGACTTCATAGATCAAGCTACTTTTTTTTTAATTAAGAATGAGGAGGCAGGATTGAAATCATTTTATGAGTATGGCAACTTTTATATCAGACATTTGTAAATCTGGACTAGGCCTTACGTTGTTGAGTAATGCTAGATGTGCACATTTTCTGACTTTAAAAATATTCTACGGACTGAATGGGAAAGCTTTATCACGCTCACATGCTTAATGTTTCTGCTCACCAACACATTTTAGGATCTTTTTTGTGAAGCAGCCATAGCTTAACAAAATGTCCCTCCTCATTAGCCCTTTGTCCTCCAAAAACAAAAACAACAACACCGAAAATTAATATTGCTATATGGATAACAGCTTGTAGGGAGTTCAACAAAATGTCTTGTTTTTTTGTATTTTATATATAGAAATTGATACAGTTGGCATTATGATGTCAATAGTAGAATTGTAGAAGTAGAAGTTTGTAGTGGAAGTAAATATTAGGTAAATATGTAATTTCCTTACATTATACAAGGGTAAACATGTTGTATACTGTTTACTGCTTAAACCATTGACTTGGGCATATATAAAACCTGTCTCTCTAGGATCTGTTACTATGTCATTTTCATGGAAACTTAATCGCCACCTTCTTTCAGAGTCCTTGTGAATTTATTTACTGTGAAAGCAATTCAGAAATCAGAGTTTCAGCACCCTGGTATAACTTCTGAAAGGTCTTCCGTTAGACTAGTGAGGAATCCTCCATGGGGTGAGTTGGAATGAGATGAGAAAGACGAGGGCGGATGAACGGGTAATTTAAATCAGTCAAACTTGCTCTGGAGGTCACTCAGAGCAGCATGTAACTTCAGCTCAGCTCTCCAGCTCTGCAGACATCCTAAAGCATTTCACCCTCTGCCTCCTCTGTAGTCGTTAAGCTTATTTTTACTTTCTTTTTTTCCTCCGAACAATGGCAAAAGTGAAGGCCTTGCTTTCTGGTGCTGGCTTTAGGGGGATTTATTAATATTTCAGTGCCCTGTGGTGGTCTTTGTATTGATATTGTGATTGTGTGTGTATGAGACTGTGGCACATCTGGAAAAGAGTGCATGAACCATGTTGGTTGGTCCTCAGGGGAACAGATGGCTTGAAGCAAAGTGTGCTTCTTTTTTAGAGCAGGCAGCAAGCAGGCAGTTGGCTGCCACTGTGAAGGTCACAGCTCCTTGTAGACCTCGCAGTCTTGTCGGACATCAAATAGAGGGTAACCTGCCTCCTCTTAAAAGGCAGCTTATATTTTAAGAAATCATATGAAAGATCTGAGTGCTGTGGGTTAAGGGTATCTAGATATACTGGTACTGATGATTATGTCAATAACTCACGCATGATGATATCATATAACCAATGCAGCACCTCACTTTGATATCAAAGTTTATGTACATACACCTTAACCCTGATCTTCACCCACATATCTCCATATCCAAATACATCAAAACTTTAGTCCTCCTCTACCCACCTCCCTAATTTAGATTTATTCAAAACTTTCTCCCTCAGTATTGACAACGGAGAAATGTAATTGTAAAGGTATTATCTATATATTTTATAGGAGTCCATGCCATTGCAAAATTTTGAGTCCATAGTGTAAGAAGAAAAGATATTTTGCTCTTGCGCCCTCTTAATACAAGGGTGTTAAAAGGATGTAAGTGGCAGAGAAATATTTCTTACAAAAGTATGGCTTATAAAGGATTTGTAGAAAGGATTCCAGTGACTCCCAGCCTTACCAAGCAGCTGCCTCAGAAAAGGTGAATCAAGCAAAGAAACAGACTGTGTTTGCCTGTCTGTGTTACTTTGGAGAGTTGTCAGGGTAGAACAGGCTCTCTTCGTCCTACACCACAAGCTGCTGGTAGTTGTCATGCCTCACAGTCCCACGTGTAGTAATTCTCTGTGGGTACTAAGTAACAACATGACAAACCACCACCAGGACTCACTGAGAATAACAGCTGAGAGTAATGGAGAATCCCATGAGGCATAAACTGAACGTAAGAGATGCAGAATGGAAACCTTTGATATGATGTGAATCAAACAAGACGTATTAAATGCAAATACTGTTCATCCATTGGTTTTGATAGGGGATTGCATTTGGTTTAGTTCAAAGATGTAGATGTATGATAGATCTATGAAACTGGAATCGATGCTTGCAGTGTCCAATGGGGATTTGCAGAATTTTGTGAAGAAACGTTCCTAAGCGAGTTTATCATACATACATTTTTGTTTACTACAGATTACAAGATCTAGAATCTCAAGATATGCTTTTAGGGTCAAAATCAATGAAAAAACACTGGCTCTTGCATGTAGGTGTTTAGTTAAAGTTGCATTAAGAAACATGTTGGCACCAAAAGCACAGTTATAGTGCAGTGCTTATATAGAGATCAAATTACCATAGCACTGTATCTTAAATAAACAGTGTTGGTAGAATAAACCATTCCACAAAAAACAGGATGAAATTGTTCCCACACTTGTAATTGAACCCTGGCTCCTTTGGCAAAAATTAAGGATCCTCACTGTGAAACCATGTAGGACCCGTAAATTATAACGCTTCAACTAAGATTGTTTAAAAGTAATTAGAAGTGGATCTTCCCATACTTCCCATAAAAAAAATTAAATGATAATATATGATAGTTATATATGTATAAAGTGGTTAGTGTGAAATCTTCAGCTATTCGTGTAGCAAAAATGTGGTATTTTGGCAGCCATGGACATGATCCATTAGTTGTAATGATGCCTTCACAGATGACAGATATGCAAGCCTCCTGTGTCATGGCATGAACACTAAGATAACCTCATACCATCGCAGATGCTGGATTGTGGACTTAGCATCTGTGACAGTTGGATGGTTCTTTTCCCACTTTATCCCTGAGGACACAGCATTGCTATTTTAGAGTTGGGTGGTTATTGTCTGACCTTTTTTAAATTAAGCAAAGCCTTTTGATTAATTACTAGTATTAGAGTGATGTGGGTTTAACTGTGCTTGTCAGAAAAAATTTAGAGTTGTAATTCAAGGAGTGAACTAGCCATTTTAGTCAACGCAAACTATTTTTTCCCTATTTTTCTTGTAGTTCCCAAGATGCTGTAATGAAAAGAGCTTGCTATTTGAATCAATCACTGAATTTCGTAGCTTAATGCTCAATTAGTATTCCGAGGTCGTTTAAGCAGCAGTTTGTCAACGTTGTCAAGTACCCTACTCTGCTGCGCTTGTCCTTGGCATATGGGCCAATCAACTTTTAATGAAACATCCAATCAGCACAGATTACAGGGAGCCAGCCAATGTGTGTGTCCATGTCACGGTGTGTATTAATTTGATTTATAATCCTTGGTGTGTGCATGAAGTGAAAACACCAAGAGCACAATGAATTTGCCGCCCCCCTGTCTTTATTAGCTTGGCTGCCTGCCTGCTTCTGGAAG
>JAPZDY010000005.1:1363880-1389810 GCA_029783645.1 Ctenochaetus hawaiiensis | reverse complement strand
TCACATTGCAGTGCAGTTAATCCGCAAGATGTCGCTCTGCGCTGCAGCTTGTGCCGCTCCCTCTGGTATCAGGCATCAACCAATTGAAAATAACAATCATGTTGCATCATTGCATGTTTGCGTGCCCCTGTACCCTCAGATTTTATGATTTCTTTTACTCAACATGCGTACTACTTTCTAATGATGAAATAATTATATATAATTATAAGTTATATTTCCAACATTTACTGTAAAAAGGGAAGGGATGGAAAGGGGGGATGGCAGTTTTACAGGGGGGATGATTTTGATCGTTTTTATTTCCGGGGGGATGCCATCCGCCCTCATCCCCCCTCAACTCGAGTACTGCTTATAACACAATGTCAAAAACCCTAATGCTGTTTTATTTAAGAAAATCACATTCTCAGTTTAATGAACTTAATATGTCTGTATTTCAGTAAAATGTTGGAGGTTATTAGTCTTAGGAGGAATTCCTTTTTGGGGAGACAAACTTTGCCTTTGGTGATCGTCTCTTCCTCACAGAGGTCAATATTGCTTCTCTCTGACATCGACAGCTACGGGTCCATCTCTCTATTGTAACTCCTGTGTAATACAAATGTTTCAGTTAATCTTAACCTCCCTAGAGACCTTACTATGGAGGAGTGAATTGAGCAGTGCTTAAAAATTTCTTGAATGGATGCCTTGGTTATTTATACATATTTATATATATTTATATTTATATATATGTGTGTGTGTGTGTATGTATTTTTCAAATACTGTATATAAAAAATGAGTTTTTGTGTATAAAGATGCAGCTTTGTGTTGTTTTTCTGTGAGTCGATGAGTTGCCACGAGAAGTAGCTCCTTCTTGTATGTTTATGCCTTCCTAGATGTGAGTGGTTGTGTTTCTGTGTGTGTGTGTGTATTAGGTCTGTGGATGCGTGCTTATGAGGCTTTTGTGTCAAATTTGAATGTACCGTTTGGCAAATTGTTCAGAGGCGCCTCTGTTATTTTATGAGCTCCCGTTAAATGGTAAATAGATGCTATTGTGTGTGTGTTTCATTTGTTTGTTCTTGTGTTTGACTGTCTTCATGTGTGCTAGCATGCCTTTTTGTGATGATTGATTCTGGGTGTGTGCAGATTATTAGTCACAAGGTGGCCAGTAAAACACAAGTGAGAGACGCAAGGCAAAGAGTCAATCCCACACACTCTTTGTGATGCACATTTCCATTATTGATGAGCTCTATCCTGTTCCACAAAAACTTTGCTGTATTGATTAAGTCTGTGTGTGTTTCTTTGAAAGATAGAGAGAAAGGGAAAGGGAGAAAGTATTATATTGGAGATGTAGCACACTCTTTTTGCTTTGTTGCTGTAACAATATGGAGCAATGACAGCTATTACTGCAGGGACAAGTGCACAAAGACTGAATATATGGAAAAATAAATGAAATTCGGAATATATATTCTGGGTTGGAATCACTTTGATATGCCATAATTTTTGTGATTATAACATAACATTATACAGACCTTGTCTTTAAGATTTTATTGTCCTGCAAAAATTAAATAGTATTCCACTTGACACAAGCACTACATATACAGCAGTTTGAGTATATTTTCTCCCATTAAGAATGCTTTCCATGTTGTTGTTAAGCAAGACAAATGTGTGCTGGCTCCTTCACCTTACAGCTCAGCCTTAATCTGTCCAGAGAGAAGAGGAGACCAGAATTGTAACAAAAGGGCTGGAGGCTCTTACTGTGGCACTGGCTCAGATAACCTTGAGTTTACTGCCTGACCCTGTTTTGTCTTTATTCTTTTTTCTCCACCGCTGTCGAGAATGAGTAGAGCTGATTTTGAGCACAGATAAAAACATTGCCTTTGTGTAGAGTGTAAGGAGTTCAAGCAAGGATAACACATGGCCTTGTAAAAAAAACATAGTTCGAGCTGGGCTAAGAATGCATGGTTCAAGCAGTGTCATAGATAGAAATCTAATGTGAACTCACATACACAACTTTTGGATGAAATAAATGACAAAGACTAGGCTACATGCTTACTGGATCCAGCAAAGACTGAGACCTATTTTACAGAAAATAATTAAAAAAAATGCCAGTACATCAAGCCAAGAATGGCTAGGACTTCTAATTGATTAAAAGAAGTAGTTTAACAAGTACATGCTTGTGATTATTTAACCTATTATAATTGCATTTGCAGTTAAATCTTTCACAGATAGACGTCTGTGCCTGAATGCTTCAAGTGTGGTTTGATGAGTGTGTCTGCTTACGGTAACTCAGGGACTGTGCAAGGTATTAACTTCAAACTTGCTGCTAAGTGCTTTATATTGCGTTAAAATGTCTGTACCAACAGTTTAATCTTGGCATTTTACATTTTTACCTTGACTGGACTGAGTAGCTTTTTTGTCATCTGCTTCCATCATGTTAACAAGATATTATGGACCGTTATGTATTTCTGTAATCACAGAACACAATTAATCGAAGTCATTTTTTAAGCATGTATTTGTTATGATTGACAGATTTTATTGTGTTATTTTGACAACCCTTGTTTTTGCATAACGTCACTGTTTCTTAATGCCTCATAGTTATTAATGTTATCTACAAAGAAAAAAATAGCCCAAGTATGTATTTAAAAACCTATGAAAAATGTTTTTAACTTTCATCATATTACACTGCAGTTCTCCCACATGTTTTACTATATAAACTGAAGAGCAACAGCAATTAGTTGAGCAGAAAAAAATAATAAGCTACAATTATGATAATCAGTGCATTATAAACTATTTTTTAGCTTCACTATTTTACACTATTTGACAGAGTAGACAAATAATTAGGAATGAAAATAAGTGCAGTCATGATAAACTACATGCCTGGACTAACCACCACAACACACTCCCATGTGCATGACTGTTATGTTTGTTTCTTGTGGCTTGTGAGTTTTGTGGTAGATAGCCTATTCAGTTAGATAATAGACAGCTCTATTCATCTCTTCTAGTTACTTTCTGACCTACACACACACGTGATCGGGCACACACACACAAACAAAGGGTGATAATACCAGCGATGGGTAATTGTGTGAGGAACATCAGCCACTATTGATTCAGCCTGAAAGCATTTGACCCTTGTTGATAGTGGGTCAGTCAAAGCAAAGGCTGCGCTTCACAAGCATTTGTCGTTAGAGTGTCTGTTGTAGATGGACAGCAGAAGCAAAATGCTCTCAGGGGACAAAGGTCACTTTACATTAACTAGACCTTCAGTGTGAGTCTAAGTCCAGACCACTGTCTCTCTGTCCTTTCCTGTTCAAGAAAGTTTACAAACCCAAGGTTCCTTTCCATTTCACTTTTTCAAATTAAAGAATTCTTTAAATTTAATTGTGCTTTGTCCGCTTTTAAACATTGTAGTTACAGACTCTTTTTCCATTTCCCTTTTATCAAGTAAAGTACTATGTATACTGTCAGGATGGGCTGATTGCAAGCAAGATATTGAATAATCCAAAAATACTTATTCAGTAATTATCTAAAAGTTTATGAATATAGCATGCTAGCACCTAGCAGTTCCATTAAAGTATACATTTTTAATGACTGTTGGTTCCAGTAAGGGCTAAACTCCTATAAGAGTTTTTACACAAATGAAGTTTGAAAAATAGACAGGGTGAGGAGAGACAGAAAAGAAGTCAACATAATCACAATCGAATCATCCACAAGACACTTACCTGAAGTCATCACTGACAGTTTATTAACACAAGAGCATTACTTTTAAACAAGACATATTTAAAGATATACATTTTAATTGTACATGACAAAGTCATTTTTTCAGTGCTCTTTTTTCTCTGTGTAATGGGTCAGTTTGCTGCTTTATAAATCAGCAGTGCAGTGAAACTCTTAAAAGCTGATAGGCACAGTCCACACATACAATGGTGTTTTTGTGACAATGTTTTCATTCCCTTTTTTAATCCAAAAATCTCATTCACATAAATACTCAACAAAATACAAGTGAATTGCTGTAAAGACTATGCCAAACCACTGTAAGTCAATATTATCAGGGCTGCTAGGGTTCCAAGAAATATTTTAGGTAGGCCACTTACAAAAAGAGGTCCAACCCAGTCTTGGCAGGGGGGTCTCCGTCATTGCAGTGTTAGATTACATCTTGACTGTTGTAACGCATTCTGCCAACTCTGCTCAACAATAAGTGAGTGAGTAACTGCACTTTTATATTAATATGTATAAAAGTCATGATAGGTTAGCACCAACACTTAATGTCTGCTAATTCCTGATGTAAACTGATTTGAACTGATTTTTCCTCATCTGAAAGACGCAATCCTTCGTGCACACCCCTTGTTGATCAGTTTGCACACATGTATGTGGATGATATTAAATTTTTATGTTTTTGCACTTGCAAACCTTTGGTAAATCAGCCCTATGTGTATAACTGTTGGAAAGGACTGTTAAAAAATAATTGTGCAAAACTTAACAATCACCCCTTGTGTTTTGGATTGAAGTGACAGGCTTGGGGCATGTTGACTAGATGTAACTTAACTCCAGGAACATTTCCTAATCTCCTTGATATTCATGAGCTTGTAGCCAACTCCCTCGTTGGCCCCCTGATTAAAATCACCTATTATACAAATGTCTGTTTTCGCAACCTATAGCAAAATTGCCTTCTGCTGGTTTTATCGCTCATTAGAAGAGCTGCAAAGCGACATACTGCTGAACTGAAAACAATGAAACGCTTGAAAACACCACACATTATGCTTTTTGCCCTATTTCTTTCTTAGCCCAATGTGTAGACTCTGATGTCTTAACAACTGAGGCAGTAGGAGGGGTGGCATGGGATGAGAGGTTTCACTGCTGATCACTTTAAAATGCCTGCCTGAGGGCCCAAAGCTGCTTCCTATAGGAGAGAAGGAAAAGGAGGGGAAGAGAGAAAAGCAGAGATCATAGTTTCTATTTTAGAAATGCATGCAAAGAGTCTACAGTGATATGGTATTTATTATTGATATTTATATTTGTAGAGTGGGTTTTTTTTGCAACAGTGAGGCTTAAACATCATGTAGTTAAAATATAAAATTTAAAAAGTACACAGATATAATTTAAGCAGAAATTATGGAATTTTCTCCATTGTTATTTTCATGTTATCAGACTGCTCTGAGTGGAGTTCAGGCCTGATCTGCTTTTGTTGGCAGTAATTGCTCCAGTTTGGATGTGAAGACTACTACAATAGCTTTGTAGACTTTTTTTTTTGGTAAAAGAAGACTGAGGAGATAACTGAATCTACCCAATACCAGACATCAAATTGTCTTCACACTCTTTAAATTGGCCATCCCTTACTCCCCTCTATTCTTTCAGATTAAACTTTCAGCAGGACTGCCTTTGCCAAATTGGACAGCAAGAAACAGGAGGATTTGCCTGCTGCTGAGTCCAGCAGGAATGTGGATAAGCCATTCAAACAGAGCAGAAAAATGGGGGAAGTTTCATGAAAACATTGCTTTGTAAGTTCATACCCACAGATTTTAGTTTTCTTATTGTCTCCTCTTGAACACAATTGCACCGCGGCAATGGCTCGAAGTGCACACACAGTGGCCAGTAGCTTTTCTAATAAATACCAGGATGAAAATCACAGAGATCCTCAGAGGTGCAGCATAAATGTTATTATTACATGCATAGACCCAACCTCTGCTCATTTCTAAATTTGCATCTAAGGGATTTGCATCATAATGAGAAAAATTGTCCATTAACTTAAACTTGTTTGAGCACCACCATCACTGTAAACAGAGAGCTGACCTCCTCTCCTCCTGCTCGAGTCCTCTGCTCTGTTGGCTTGGAACACAGTTCGCCTGCCGAGTGCAACAACTTAATCTGGGATGTCGTAGTTGAGGCAGGTCTCTGTAAAGATGTGGGAAGCACAGCCTCTAATTTCCACCTCTCAGCCAGTACCAGTCCCATTTTGTCAATTTCATTTTCTTGCGACAGGTCGTTATCCAGAAGCAGTCTTGATTCCAAGCTGGGCTAATGGCTCTTATTCCAACCCTTTTCTCTGTACTGTTTGTTGGCTTGATGGTCAGAAGGTGCCATGGGCAGTGGTCATCTTGAAGTTCTGCTGCTTAGAATCCTCTTCCAATTTTGTCAGGTCTTTTCTCTCTTGGTAATATATTTTTCATCAGTTGAGTCTTAAAAATAATAGGTTAAAACAAAAATGAATGCAGCATAATTGAATGAACTAATGCCCAGTGCATCCACATGTGCTGCCGTTACTTCCCTGTTTTTAAGATGACTTTTAACATACCTTCTGAGCTAGTTAAATTCTTGAGTTGAGAAGCCTCAATGTATAGCCCTGCCACCAGGTGTATTACAGCTACGTTTTGCCTAAACAGTGAATATGCATCCCTGTAGATATATTGTACGGGTATTATAGAGATTTACCCACAGCCTGTGTATTCATACCATCTGATTCTCTTTAATCCAGCTTTGGCCTTGAGTGCTGGCATTTAGTCGGACATATTGTATATAATATAGGTCTACCAAATGTGGTTGACAATTCAGATCATATTACATGATCATTTAAAGCCTTACATTTCACATACAGATTTGCAAAGCTGCAACACGTGCCACATTTTGCTGAAAATTTTGTAATTTCCTTTTCTTTGTTCAGTCAGGACAATGCCATAGAATGACTCCAAAGAAAACCAGTGCAGGCTGAGGCCCTTTGGCACCAAGCCTGGAGTCAGGCATTCGGGCTGGGGTTTAGGCAGGGAGCTCATGTTGAGTGGAAGGCCTCGTCTGACCGGTAACCCTCTGAGGCAGAAAACAGAACACAGCAGATGTTTCTGTTTGCTGCCAAATAAGTTGTT
The DNA here is from genome assembly GCA_029783645.1 of Ctenochaetus hawaiiensis. Lineage (NCBI taxonomy): Eukaryota > Metazoa > Chordata > Actinopteri > Acanthuriformes > Acanthuridae > Ctenochaetus > Ctenochaetus hawaiiensis. The sequence goes on along the minus strand of JAPZDY010000005.1, from coordinate 1,382,983 downwards.
AACCAGTTATCCCCTCCCAGCCAGACTGGTCTGAATCGGCCGGGGGGGTTGGCTTTGTTTATCACCACTGGGCTCAAAACAGACTGAAGTGCCCCTTTGAGCCTGAAGCAGCACAAGAAGAGGAGGTGTGGTTAACTAAGGCTAAGACAGCTATGCTAAATATGTTCTAATATTGCATTGGCTAAAATAGTGGAATAATGAGTAAAAGGGCTGAATGCGAAATAAAATATAATTATCCTCACTTTTGGATAAAACTTTTTTCTATGACTACTTATCATAATTACAAAAAAGTAGTTTTTTTGTACTTCTGCTTAGTTTTACAGTTAGAGTTGTGTTAAATCTTACAGTGATCAGTGGGAAGAAGAGGAGCAAAAGTAAAGAGTCTGGTCTTGAAGTTTGTTGGCTGGCATCAGAAGCAGCTCGGCAGCGAAAAGATTGAATTGGAGGGTGAAGCAGAAACAGGAGCTCTACTAGCCAAGGATAAAGTGAAAAGTAAAGGGAGTCTAAGAAAAACAGCAATCCTGGACTTTAGTCTTACTTGTTTTTGTCGAGCAAAACATTCACCTGCAATCTGGCATCTGAATCCTATCCTAGAAAAACACACACACACCTGAGCTCTCCATCAACTCCCGTTCTCCCAGAGCTGACAGTTTACAAGACAGAGAGAATGGAGACTGAATAATGACATCACTTTTTCCTGCCTCGTGTGAAATTGTGATCTCTGAAACCTGTCGACAAATAAAATCAGCACAGTGACAGAGATGAGGTGTGATGTTAGAGAGAGAGATACTGAAAGACAAGGGGTATGTGAGGATGTAATGAATGGAAAAAATGAAGTTGCAGAGTGTAACAGAGTTCAACTGAGGTAGAAAGAAAATGTGGCATGTATGAATTCCAAGACAAGGATGAACGTGTATCGATCGCCCATTGACATATGGGCACATGTAAAACAAACATGATTTTTAATATCAGACATCTTTTCAAATACTGGAAATACTCTGTAAGGTTGAGGAGAAAAGTGGCTCTAGTTAGAATGTGCAGTAGGATCATATTGCTTGATTTAAAGAAATTAGTTTAAAATAAACCTTAAAGTTTTATCTACAAGAAAATCAAGTAAACTTCTTGTATTGGATTGCTCTCATCTCTGCTGAGGTACTGGCTCTTCTCGTGTTGATGTCAGTATGAATAAATCAGAGCACCTTTAGTATGGTTGATTGTTTTTGCTTCGGTTTTTCAGAATGTCACTTTTTGACATTCAAAACTCTAACTCTGAGGCTTGCATGCTCATAATCCATGTTGCGTTAAGCAGAATATAATTTCCTCGATACATGCAGTATTTCTAGTCTGGTATGTGTGTGGAAAACTCACCTGTTTGGATCACTGTTGAACCATCTTTTACATTTTCCTTTGACTTGCAGTCAAAGTGCAGCAAATTTAAACCCAGAAGCTCTTCTTTCTTCCCCTTCCTCTCACTCACTGCTTAAATGAGCTAGAGCCACAACACAACAACACCCCCTTGGTGTTCTTGGTATAATGTCTAAGCCTGATAATCACACCTATCTCCACAAAAGACACTTATAAAACCTGCGATATGCCTAATGGCTTTTGCAATTTGAGTGCCTATTTTGAGTGTCAGTATTCTGATCAAAGCTTTGGTTATATTCAATACAGTTTTAGTCTCTGCAGTGTCAACAAATTATTGGAAAGCAATATAAGGGAAAAGAGTTTGAAACAGCTGCACTTCACGATCATCCTGTTGGGGAAAGAAAGCTGCAGCGTTTTGGTTGTCTGTCCAGCAGCGGTGTGAGAACATCAACACACCCACTCACTCGCTGTGGTTTCCCTGCAGCACTGTAAGACAATGACCTGTTCTATTCACACACAGGCTCAATTACACGTTACACGGACTTAGTGTTTGGGAGCTGGCAAGTTCAAGTCTCAGCCAAATGTTTCGGACATTTGCATTTACAATAACAACACGCATGGATGATGTCGGCAAGATTTAAGGGTAACAGTGCATGTGAGAAAGGGGCTTATGTTAAGCGAGGAAGGGAGTAAGACTGAGCAAGTGTGTTTGAGCTTTCAGCTAGGAGTGTTTGTGTGTGTGTGTCCATGTGGCTTGAGTGATAATTCCCCAAATAAATAAACCTCATCCTGGCCAATTTGTTTCAGATAAGCAGTGCCTGGCAACCATAAATCCACCTTTTGGAAATGCTAATTCAGCTTCATTTGATGCAGTTGGCATTGTATGAAAGGCTACACAGCATCAGCTGTATGGAGAATGGTGCAAACCAACTGCAACTGACAGTGTTGTGTTGACAAGAATGACGGTGAAACAAAACAATCCCAGATAGAAGGACTGATGACAGGTAAAGGCAGAGTTGAGCCAGATTAACAGGAAAAAAGGAGATTTAGCAGAATGTTGCATGACAGTAAACCTGCACCAGAGAAAGGCACCTTCTAAAGGGTGAGAGGAGTATTCAGGCATCAGGATTTGAATTGGGCGATAACAGACAGATTAGGAAAAACGCAGCAAGATGGTTATAAATAAGAACAAACAGATGGTTGAGTTGAATGAGGGACAGATGAAAAAGGACAATGTGTTGAAGCAGAAAGGAGATGGAGAGGAGAGACTGCTCAGGTGTGATGACAAGGTTATATACAGAAAAAAAAATGTGCAGACCTTCTAAATGGTGGGAAAAAGAACATCAAAAAAAGAGAAAAGAAGCCATAAATTAACTGCGGATTTAATTACTCTTGTGCTTTGACTCATGCACTAGATTCAAAAATATAGGGGAGTGATAAAGTTGATAAATGAGATTGAAGTGTCAGTGGATAACCTTGTCATTGATAGACAGGATAAATATTAAATTAAGGTTGAACCAGAATCATAAATTGATGTAGTTAAAAACATTTATAATTCTTAAGATCATTACATAGCTTTCAGAATATTTATCTCAAATAAAAATCCCAAACTGTTGTGAAAATTCTTGGAAATTCAAACCTTTATTCATGAGGGCTGTCAGAAATTACTCTAAAGGTTACCCGTCCAGCCTTTGGACTCCTCCCTTTAACTCTCTCCTCACATGCTTATGTAACATATACCACCTGGTTATATGTACTTTTTGAGATAATATGTTAACTAGGTCATGTATTGTATGGCTGTTTGTCTTAACACTTGACATATAAACAATTAAATCAAATCAGTGTTTAGTATTCAGTTCTTTTGTGACAGTTCAGCAGTCATAACATTTTCCCAAACAACATATTGTTAAAAGGAAGACATTTCAACACTACTGTTAACTTTTAATTCAACTCATAATTTTGCAGAACTATGTATAATACAGTAGGCGTATTAGCATAGTTGTTGAGTTTAAACATATAGACACAGCAGAGGTAAATTCTAGTCTGACATCATAGTCCAACATTGAAATTTGCCCATTTCACATGAACACTTCTGTTTAAACAGGAAATGTGTATCAGAAGGACATTTGGAATAATTGATTTGTTTGTCGTATCAACTAGTACATGAAGCAGGCCTTATCGGTCATAAGACTTCATAATAATAATAATAATAAAATGTCATGTTTTGACTGCAAACATCAACAAACAATTGATGATGAGTGATAAATAAATACATTGTTGGATTACACCAATGTTCTATGTGCCATAAAGACAGAATGCTGTAGGTCAGATCTCCACCACTAGTGTCTGGCAGCACACTGAAGCAGTTATTGATCACTTGCATCACCTATTGGGCAAAGTTACGAGTCATTCAATCAGTGGCACCATGAAACAGAGCAGCCAGAAACACAGGTTCTTTTGCCATAATTGGTTAAGTACTATGTGAGATTAGCCGTGGATAGATACATGCTAAGATACACACACACACAAGTGCAAACACATGATCCCCTCCAGGCTAATGCCTAGTGGAGATAATCACATAATGTCACTGTCACATTTTCATTTTATTCATAGCAGTGACAGTGATTACTGGCTGTGGCGTCTCATTGTTGTGGACACGCAGGGAGCATCGCATCCAGGAGCTGTTACACAAAACCTTGACATCAAAGAAGATTCTCTGACTCAGGAACTTTGACAGGCCTCTATCTCTGCCTCAATGGTGTCACATTGCGATGCCTGCCTAGAGCGTACCTGTAGGTGATGAAAGTGACAGAAGGGAAGGGGATGGGGATAGTGTGGTGCAGCAGAGGGACACTGTTCCACCAACAGTCGGGCCAATCTGTCAAGATCTGGCAGGCGGCCAGGGCATCTTGCTATCAGCCCTGCTGGCCTGACTGCAGCGAGTGATTTAGAGTTTCCTGTCTATAATTTTAAGAAAACTGCAGCTCCTGCATGGAGCCAGACACACTCCTTTTTGAATGGACTCATAGATAAGAAGGGATGGCAGAGGGGGCTCAGGAATTCAAGCAGTGCACGCCGAAGCTGATATGAAATGAAGAAGAATTTAAAGGGCAGTGCCACTGACTTTTACCACAGACACATTTTTTGAAGGTGCATACACCAATCCAAATATAGAGGGCGATAATAGAAGGTGAAGCACCTTGCTGCATTGTTCACATATTAATAATGCGATTTCCTTGAATCTGCTGTGACTCCTTTACAGTCTTAGGTATGTTGTTGTTTTGCTTAAAATGTGTTGATGTGTCTCCTCCCCCCCCCCAAGATAGTAAATATCCAGTCTTTTTAGCATTTTATCACTAAGGTGTCACATTTTCAGCAGTGTGCCTCATTCATGATACTGGCACCGCTTTCCAAGTTTCCCAGTGTTTTATTGCCTCTGTCCCGACTTGAAATATTAAGGGAAGGAAATCAAATTAAGTTGATGAGGTCAAACATTAACTAAATTATCTTTATAAAAAGGAAAATATGTAAACAAGGAATAACAAATGTAACAAATATATCACAAGAGACTGAGCAAATCCTACAGGAGTTTACAGTATGTGCTCAGTGCTCATTCAGTCGCCTCATGTTACAGTGCCTAGTAATGTTTGGGGATAAAATTGTACAGATTTCATTTTTTGGAGGAAAAGCTTTTACTGCAAGGAAAATGATATGCCTCATCTGACTCATATTAGCGTTGATTTAAAACATTCATTGATTTACTGAGTGACTGAGTGATTGTCTCCTCACAACAACAAAGGAATGGCTTTAATTTTCACCTCTCCTTCTATGGAGTTGGCTCTTTCTTTCTGTGTTTGCTCTCTGTCTCATGTCTCTGATAGACATGCAACTAATGCCAAGTCGAATTTTATATACTGTATTAAAATTCTGTTGAGCATTTTCTTATTTTTTCAATGCAATAAATGTCTTAGTTTCTCCTTCACAAATTAGTTCTTTGTATTTTTGATTAGTCTCTCAGTCAGTATTCCCAGAGGTGCTGAGTTCTATATTGAGCGAATTGGTTAGTGCATGACTGGACAAATTAATGCAATATTCCTATTTGTTTTACCATGTGTTTTGTGCAGGCAATTCCCAACTAGGGGCGACCATTGTGGATGCCTTGGACACCCTTTATATCATGGGTCTGCATGAGGAGTTCAAGGACGGACAGGAGTGGATTGAACAGAATCTGGACTTCAGTGTGGTGTGTACCTACCATCCTTTTATACACATTAAAACAACACAACATGTTCTGAAATTCTTTACATTTGAGGTTGTATTCTGTTGCTGATCTAAACACTGTATCTTCCCACAAACTGCACTGAGTTTTGAAGAGGACAGTGACTCACATTTTAATAAATCTCAGTCCCACTCGAGTGGCATCGCTCGGCTAAAAAAGGCAAGTTTAATAAAAATAAGCCTTTCACCTGGTTTTGTTGTGAAAACTCATTTAAATGAAAGACTGTAGGGATCAAAATCCTTATTTCTCATGAAAGTCATTAGCCAAATGGGTAATTTTGCCTTTCCAGTGAGAGCTATGACTAGTAAATTAGCACTAAGCTTACATTGGAAAAGAACACAATCATGTAGCAGAAACAAGGTGTTAATACAATTTAAATTCAGTTGATGCAGTTACCTTGACATGGTTCTTTACATGCCACCCAGCACCGTTGGACCAAGGATAATATGCGTGTTTTGCTCAAGTGGGACTTTAAGCCACATTCAGTTTACCAATGAGTTCATCTGGATCAATTCTAAATGCAAGCATCATCCCGTTTCTGTCTTTCTATCTGTCTGTTTCCACTGCAACACCCCCCAGTCTCTCTCACTCTTTTTTCTCCTTTCACCTCTGCTGTTAACAGCCTCTTCTTTTCAAACTCTCTTGACTCTCTATCACAACCACAGCTCTCCTCATTTATTTCTTTGTTCCCATTAAAATCTTCTGTCTCCTCTATTTCACCTGTCACTCATGTCTGTCCACTCTCATTTTTTTCTACTATTCCCTTCATTCCTTCACAACCCCATCTTCAGCATGCCCTTCTTTTTTATTATGAATTCATCATCTTCCATATTTTGTCTTTACTGTTGTTACTTTCTTAACCTTTTTCAAACCTCTTTGTAAAATATATTGTCTCCAATCTCCCCTTTTTTATTGCATTTAACTAAATTTTATTTTTTCCTCTTTCCATCATCTGTGTTTTCTATCACCTCTTGTTATTCATTTGCCTCTCTCTCCATCCTTGTAGTTAATTTGTCCTTCATCCTCACCTTTTTCTCTGTCATTCTAAGTCCATTCTTTGGTATTTCTTTCTTGCCCACTATCTTCTACTTTGTCCATATTAGCCCATCCTCTTTCTACTTTTCTAAATTATATTCTCTTTCAATCACTCTGTCATTTCATTTTTCCTATTCCTCACTTGTTTTAACTGAAACATTCCACTTCTCTTAGCTTCTGTACTCTCTTCTACCTCTTAATATATACATAACTTCTTATTCACTCTTATGCACTACATTTTCTGCCTTCCTTTTCCTCCACTTTTCCATCACTGTCAAGTGTCATCTCTTCTTCTTCTTCTCTTTCCTCTTCTTAAACCCCCCTACAATCCCCCATAAAATTATCATTCTGTACATGACTTCCTCTTGCTCTCCCTCCTATCTTTTTTCTCTTTACTCATTTTCTGCCATTTTCAGTGTCTGACGCCCAAGCTTGTTAGTCCCCCTACTGAGGGCAGCTAGTAGGTAGGCAGAGGGGATCTAACAGTCTGACACTTGGAGGGCTAATTAACCTCAGAATCACTGTGGTTGAACAGTGGACAGAGGGATACAGCGAGGAATTGGGACAGAGAAAAGGGGAGAGAGAAGCCTTGATTGAATGTAGAATGAGGAAGAAGGGATGGAAGGTAGAGAACAGACGAGGCAGCAAGAGAAACATTGGGGGTAGAGAGAGAAAAAGGGGAAAGGAAGCAGAAGACTAGTAAAGATCAAACACAGACTGAGAAAGTAGGTGTTTGAATGGCTAGACCAAGGAGGAGATGGAAGAAGAAAGATCAGGGAGGTTGCAAATGAGCAGTGTTGAAGGGTTTGAGAAGGAGTAAAGAAAAGACAGGGGAAGAAGACGTTTGGGGATTTTTGTTGAGGTGAAAGAGAAAGGTCAATATTTGAATTGTAGGCATTTTCACTGCTTCCGTTACTGAAAGTCTTTGAAAAGAGTCGCTACATGTTTCAGTTAACTTAAAAATAGTAAAACTTTTAGAATATGATGGAGTAGTTAGATTAATGTCGATGTCCTATGACAGTTTTTATGTGGAAAAAAAGTGAGAACGATTTAACCTGAATTTTTTTTCTCCCATTTAAATTGGTTTTCCTTCTCCACCATAAAACACCTCTAAAATTCACTATCAGTATGACCTATCAAATGCTCTGTTAACTAATCAATTAACCAAGCTTATGAGTAGAAATCTAGGAAGACACTCATGAGTAAAATTGTACTGAATAGATAGTCTCTACACTAAAATATCTGAGTAGGAAGAATTTTGGGTTTGCATTGTATAGATGGACATCAATGGAGTGTTGAGTTTGAATTATCTCCTCAGGAACAGATAGTGTCCTTTTTTAATATTACTTTTTTTTATTCAGGTGTTTAAAGAAGTCTTTGAGATTTACTAAGTTAAAAAAAACAACTTGTCCACAATGTCCTTCATATCAGATGAGCATGTAGATGTGATAACTTTTTATGACCTCATCTGAAATTTTGGCCATTTTGTTGTTTTTAGACTCAACAAAACAAATACAGTGCAACAGGAATTAAAATAAAGGCATTCACTTAACATTGACATTGAACTCTTCACCTAGAAGTGTTGTTCTGAAAAAAACAAGTGTTTTTGAGCACAGGGACCCAAAATACCTGCAGGAGTAGCAGCTGAATAAAATGTGCCTCAGCAACAAACAATATCAGCCCTTTGCCTTATGATAAAGATTGAGAATTAGAAAATGTGAAACAAAAGCAATAACAATGACAGGCAATTTGAGACAATGAGCAAAAAAAAAAAAAACCTCAAGTGTTTGAATTGAGTAATAAGAGTCAGAGGCAGGAAAGAAGAGGAGAAGCTCTTTGGTTACACAGGAGGTGAACAGAGAGGAGAGATTAGAGGATGGAGAAGGAGGAGAAGAGAGGATGAGGTTTGAAGCTGCTGTTAACGAGGGAGAGAAGGAGGGAGATGTGTTGCTATGTTTCCTTAACAGCTCGGTGTGATGCTCTTATACCTGCATGCATTAGGTAAATGGTTTAGGCATTAGCTTCCAGCTACTGTAATATTCATGAAAGGGTAAGCTAGCTTACACTGAAGCTCAGCAACGTGGTCGTGGCATTACTCCGGCTTTTGCTCAGGCCTTTTACAAAACAGGGTAATTCCCCAGCTCATAGGGAACGTTGCTTTCAAACCTGCAATGGCCTGGCAACATAATTGGCAATGTTATTAAGCTTGGCCCTTGTAAAAATCAAAGATTTGTTCAACCCAAAGGGTGCAGCCGTACCCAGCCTCTGTAGTCGCAGCACTGAGGCAAAAATAAGGGCACAGTCTGAATTTCCATTTTGGAGATTAAAGACATCACTCTGAGTCAAGTTCAGTGTCTCTCCTGTGCTTGCATGTTTGAGTGCAAGTTTCCAGATTTAACAGCTGCTCCCTGTGTGTGCTTGTGCACAAACTCTGTTAGAGCTGAGGATGTTTTGACTCTCTTGCACTCAAAATATGTTTATCTCAAGGTCAGAACTAAATAGATTACATTTAAGTTAACCTGCCTTTAAACTATGGACTCTATGGACTCTGTGGACTCTATGGATAAACTATGGATTTTTACTGCCCTGTTACCTATTAGCTTTAATTCTGTTCATCATAACTTTAGTCATTATCCCACTGTGTACTTACCTCCATTGTTGAGATCTGTGATCATATCAAAATCCCTTTTTATTAGTGACACAGTCTTGTCACAGTGACAAATGAAGAAATGAGGGGTTTGCTTAAAAACTTGAGAACTGGAATTGCTGTTCTATCTTTTCAAATTTAAAATCAGTCCTCAAATTACAAGAATCAGTTCACCTTTTTCAGTCTTACTGGTTCAGTTTTTTTCTTACATGAGTTGGCTCATTACATCCTATAGATGGCACAATGAAACTTTGCTGGTTTCTGCTCAGACACACCTTCTTGAGTGAGTTTCCTGAAGAGACCATGAGAAATGGAGCACTTAGGGGAAAAACAAATACAATAAAAAGCCACCTCATGGGCAAATAAGGCAATAAGGCAATCATTTGGACAGACTTTTGATTTAATGATTTCACGGGGAAGATGCAGTTTGACAAAACTAATGCAATGAGCAAGCTGTGCAAAGAAAAGGTTAAGAATTCGGGAAACAATACAGCTGTCTAAGTAGATGAAAGAAAAAGTAGTTAACATTTACATTTGATGTGCTGTGTTTTTTTTCTTTAACACCCATTCAATTGTACTCAAGAACCAACTCTATAAATGAATTGAATTGTGATCTGATTTTGGATTAAGAATAAAATTTATTTTAATTGCAAGTAGTTAGTGAATCATGAAAACAATTTTGAATTAAATCATGACCCCAAAAAATTTGAACCACATTGAATTGAAAGACTTTCGTAATCTTGCACCACTTATTGAAACCAAGATCCATTTTTTAAGTAAACTGAATTTATCATTTCAGTGCATGTGGAGTAGATTCTCAGGGATATTTAAGACTTTTACTTTACATGAGCAAGCAGCCACCATTGTGTGACATTTCTGATAAACTTTGAGATATATGATCCTCTAGATTTGTGGCGCTGTAAGTGCAGGGTCTTGACATAATTTCACTTAGCTCGTGTGTGTCCCATAGTCCTTGCTTAGTATCTTAAATTTATAGCTCTCATATGCTTTTAACAAATGCGTGCACATTTAAGTGTGTTTGTCACTTCTTCCATCCACTACCTCTCAATCCACTGACCCACCTGCCACCACCAGCTCCACCGCTAATGAATGATTAAATAGCTGCCATGTCAGGTTGAGCCAAGCAGTGAGTCATTGTTGGAGTCTACAGTGTCCTGGTGGGGCCCACGCACTGCAGCTTGCCAACAGATGATGGATGTGTCAGCTTGAGGTCTGCATCCGTTCTTGGGCTCAAAGATTCACCAAATTAATGGACTCTGTTAACTGACACATTAATAACTGTGGTTAAATTGAAGATTTGATCAGAGGTGATGTGGCTGGGATAAAGAGATGAATTAACTTTAGCTGTCGACTATGTTCCAGTCCCATTTGATTAACCAGATTAATTGATAAAGAAGCAACTTTTTAAATCTTTTTAATTTTTATTATTATTATTGCAGTCTACATTGTTTAAATGTCAGAACTTAAAAATTACTTGTGATATTGTGTGAAAAAGGCAGAGCTGTCTTTTACAGATTTGGAGTCCTGGAAAAAAAGGATGGCCTCATTAGTTGTATTCTGATGTTTTATTTTTCAGAATACTGCTGGGCTTTTTTAGCTCTGCACGGTGACAGCTGTCATGTCCTCATTAGACGTCCCCTTTCCCATCAATTCTGTGTCCCCTTTAGCCTTTTGTTGAAGGTGAAAGACATTCAGTAGTGGCTCTCCCACATCCATGTGTTCCTGTCTTTTGTCTGTCTCTCTTACCTGAAATGACAAATCATTGCAGGATTTCATATTTGAGCTGGGTTGCTTGGATGACATATTTTTCCAATGTTTGCCTTAAAACGTCAAAGGCCATCAATTTTTTTCAGTCTTGAGTGAAAGAAGTGTGACTCTTATCTGTGTTTTGGTCTACATACTTGTATTCACAGATATACATAACATTGAGTGAACAAAAAAATAATGATATCTGTATGCATTTCTTTGACTTGCTCAGTAAATAAAGACATGCACCTAGTGAACATGATAAAGTTTGTGCAGCTTGTCATGCATGTTCTGCTAGACGAATAATCCAAAATATAAATTTTTCAGTTTTTAGTCATAAAGAGCTATGGATTGTTGTTAACCCACAATAAAAGAGAGCAAGACTCAAAGCCACAGTTACCTTTACCAAAACGTTCCCAAAACACTTTTACAGGAGTGGCTACATCTGATTAAAATAAACAACAGTGATTATTGATGACAGGAAGCAGCACAAAGAAAAAATGACTTTTAAAATGCTTGACAGATATCTGTTTATACTACCATATGGTGAATATTAATAGAGAAAGGAGAAAAGGCTGGAAAAGAGTGGATGCAATTCACAAGGGAAAACAAGTACAGTATGTCATCAAGCGTAATCTTATGATAGAGAAGATTAAAGAGTAAATAGACTACTGTCCTGTTTTGTAGTTTCAGAGAAAAACAATTCATTTAAATCAGAACTTCTATTTTTAAGCTGCTTCTCATGCTTCGTTGCACAACCTATGTGGATTCTTTGCTGGCCCATCTCTACTGACTGCAGGCATTTTTAAATCAGGGTCGTTTTATAGCTCTTTCGCTCATTGAGGTCTAGGCTCCTGAACTACTGTTATAAATGAGTAACAATTGAGGCTGACAGAAAGAGAGTTAGATAAATGCCAAGCAAAGATGGCCTGGAGCTTTATTAAAGCTTCCCATCCCTTCATCACTTTTAGTTCAACACAACATCCACACAGTACTGCATCAACCCAACAACTAGCAGCCCCTGTTGTTTTCCAGTTTGCTTCCTGGTGTGTTGTTGGTTTCTTCCTTACGATGAATTGGCTCTCAGAAAACAAAAACAACAATTTGTTTCTGTCTTTCACATCATCAAATATTAACAGAAATTATATGTGACATCTTTGCACCCAGCAAACACTCAGTTTGACATTTATATGATGACTTATATTCACATTTCTAACAGAAGTGTCAACAGATGATGGATGTGCCAACAGAATAAAGATAACTGCAAATTTTAACAATGACATATTGATATTGTAATAATATATAACCATAAGATAATATTATTTTTTTAATAATACAGCTGGTATTTGTCATGGTGGGCGGCACTGATTCACCTTAATCCTGGTTTCCACCCACAATAAAGGTAATTCTTGAATGTCATTGTTCAATTTTGTACAGTTTTGTAAAGTTATGGTTACAGTTTCTCACTCTCTGCTTACAATTATATTTAAGGCATAATTAATTTGCCAAAAAAAGAGACAAGACACACAAAAAAAAGTTCAAGTTAAAGATAAATGTTACTAGTAGTATTTATTTTTTAAATTGCCTTTTAATATTGCTGCAACATTGTTATTTTTGCCTTTAATGTTGTTATTAATATTTGCTGCGAATAATGTGCAGCAAAAATACAATATTGTGACAGTTCTAATTTCAAAATGGTGTGCCTAAATATCTTTCTGCAATCAGTTTATCATTGTTGTAAAGTGATTATTGATGATAACATGTATTATGGCCTGCAATAATTTATTGTGAATTTTCTCTGAGTTTTTTGAGTTTATGGTGCATATGCTAAATTTGCCCCCTTCACTCCATTTCAAGAGAGAACACTGCAATATCAATTTTGGTTACAAAATTAACACAATTATATATATGTCTTTATGTGTTTACCTTGTAGTAAATGCATACATGCATGGATGTATTCAAGAGAAAAACCTTGGGTCTTATACAAAGTGAGATATACTTTAGAAGAAAATCCGGTATGCCGGGTTGTGGAGATGACAGGCTTCACCTTACCACTTTTGCAGTCAGTAGTCAACGTTTTTCTTGCCAGCACAGCTGCACACATGAAATCTGAGGAAGGTCACAGCTGCAAGTCAGATTAGTGCATTGTCAAACATTTGGCCATTGTGCAAATTCATTTAACTCAAGGTCTGTTGTAGGTGCTGCTTCGCTCTTGCTGTCTTTGAGTAATGCTAGAATAAAACAGCAGAAAAGGTGACCAGTTTGTAAAGATACAGGTAGAGCATCCCCAGTCATTTCAGAAGGAGATTCAGACCTGTTGTGTCCAAGTGGTCAAAATCCAACTTTTACAACAAATGGTATAAAGATAAAAGGTTCATTGTTAAAAAGAGCTTCAATATCTACACATATTCTACATGGCTGTTCACCAAAAAAATAATGCACTGCTCACAAGTGGTTCAGAAAAACACTGAAAAATCCTATCTGTGAAGGAAGGCATGGGAGGAAGACTGGCAGTTGTATTGCAAAGGCTTCCCAGCAGTCGCATAATTTAATGATTGCTCTAGACACTGACAAAAAGAGTAACAACCAGACGACCAGTAACAACAACCATTATCTTTATTTCCAACCCAGCAGACAGAGCTACATATTAAAGCTCCGTTTTTTGAAATTCACACAGTATTCAAGTATTCCCCTCATTTTTTTGTCCGTTAACAATAAATCAAGGTCATTCAGACTGCCCTTCAGAAGGATTCAGGGATAAAGTCCTCATCACTTGAATGTTTTCATATCTTCTGGGAAAGTATCAGAGCAAGGTCACAATGTAATTTGCAAGAAGCTTAGTGATTGAATGTGTTGGACATCAAGGTTAGAAATAGTACTGCAACAGAGTTCCCTTTTCATCAAGGAAGTTGTCAGTCAAAGGAAAATGTGCTAATTTCAGATGAATTACTTAAGTTGTCTCGAAAACATGCTCACCTTAGGCCACTAAGACAGCTCGGAGCTTCAAGACAAGCAGGAGAGTGAATTTTTCTTTAGGACACATTAGAGAGTTAAAAAAAAACAGAAGATTTTGTCAAGATTTAACCATTAATAAGCCCTGCTTTGCTATTAAGGAAATTGGGTGAACACTAATATATTCCCTCCCTCCAGGCTTCAAATTATAGCCAGAGTGACAACTTTGGGCTCAGTTAGCAGAAGAAGAGGGACGGTATTTGCATAAGATGTTGCTGTAGGTCGTAGCTTATTTAATACCTTATCCTGAAGTAATCTGCATCATTTTATGAGGGTACAGTTTGGAGAACCTAAGTTTAAATTATAGCAATAAATAATAAGTGATAAGCTGTTAAGGTGTCTGATTGTCTTTTATTTGTTATAGCCAGTTCTTTGCAGAATTCAAGTCTTTCCCTTTTCCAACTTTGAAGTATGTCATACATCTAAAAGTTTTGCAAATGAGAAATTAAACTTTCCCATGAAGGAGTACAGAACAGAGTGTCCAAATGAATTCAATAGTTGGCATTGCCTTATCTGACTTTTTTCTTGTGCGCTGTTTTCCCAGAATGCTGAGGTGTCTGTGTTTGAGGTCAACATTCGTTTCATTGGAGGACTGCTGGCTGCCTACTACCTCTCTGGACAAGAAGTAAGTGTGCACCTTTTCAAATGTGCTGGTGATCTTTGGCATGAGTGATGCAAAATAAGAAGAAAGAAGGGATACAGAAAGAAAACTACAAGGGTGTTTTTGTTCTGTCCTCCCCTCCTTGCTTTATATTTATTCCAACTCTTTTATTATTTTCCACTACACTTCCATGTCATCCATCCTCTATTCTGTTCCTGTTGAGACCAGCAGGCAGGTTTAGTTTCTGAGTTAAGGACTTGGCAGAAATTAAATCCAGCCATGTGTTTCTTTTTCTGATCTATTTCCCTCTTTCCCCCCACCTCGTCCATCTCGGCTTTCATGCCGAGCCAAGCATGCGTCCTCTGTTATGGGAGCAAATACATTAAATATGTGTTCAGTACAGTGCACACATCCATTTTTTAAGTACTTTCCAACAGGTTGCAGTGGAAACCTATTCTTTGTAGTCACACATTTTTCTTAAAATCTGAAAATGATCTATCTTTTCTTCAGCCTTGGTACCACAGTTTTCAAATATGCACCTTTAAAAACAATTCATGCAGTCTTGTGTAGTGTGAACTGAATGACAACAACCAGGCGGAGAAATGAAAACTACATTTATTCATGAATGTGAATAAGTTGTATGAAACAGAAGAACATCGTTTATCATGTAGAGTCTGGAAAAATCACAAAATTAGTCAAAAAAGTAACCAAAAGCACAGTGAAAAAACACAATGAAGGATGAAATACTTACCTACAAGAAAAAGTTTGTGTTCCTCTCATAATAATAACCACAGGGAGCATTGCAAAGGTTGTATGTTGTCTTTTGGAAACCATATACAGGGATTTTGTTAAATTGCTCTAAAAAACACTTAAGTCAGTAAGTAGCACTTAAGTGTTTTTCAAGAAAACCTTGATGTCACTCTTATTCTCTTTACCCCAAATTCCTTGCTGAATTTGACCACCTCCCACCCAAGTTCTTCTCAGTCATTCATCACATCTTACTCGAGAGACAGTTGAAGCAATGGGTGGTGGGAAAAGAGAGAGATGGAGCATTGGAGGGCTCAGAGGAGAGACAGTGATGGAAGGGAGCAGAGGAAAGGGTGGAGGAGCAACTGCAACTGGACAGTATGGATGAGAGGAGGGTATGTGAAGGTGATGCTTACAGATAAAGAGATGGGAGAGGAGGATGAGGATGATGAATGGCCAAGGGGGAGGGGAAAGCAAGCGAGACTCATCCTTCAGTCTCACTGGACACGTCCTTGAGCAAGGCACTTAACCCCTCAACTTCTCCTGTCAACCAGCAGCAGGATAAATGGTTGTTACTGGGCAACTTCCTAGGGGACATTTTATGTAACTGCATGAATATGAAGCAGTACCTACCCCTTGAATAGATAATGGTTAAAAAAAAAACAACGAGAAGGAGAGATCATGTTGGAGATTAAGTCATAGACTACAGCTGGAGGTGAACTTGAGACTTTGGGTGATGTTTGGAGTTTGTCAGCATCTTTCCCAGTTGCACATCATTCTCCACCTTTCTTCAGTAAGTAAATATAACACATAGATTATCAGATTGTTTATTGCCATGATGGATTTGCACATGTACACACAGATATGATATACTGGCAAAACTTAATAATATCAGGGTTTTTTATGATGTAAATAAAATTAGTTATTGAGAGTCACCTTAGCAGACCCAAGCATGTCCTCAGCTTCAGGTCGATTCTGTATCACACTGATGTGGGCCTGTGTGATATTAAGCTAAACCTTACATGACCAGACAAGGGTTAATAGTCTCAATACCAAAAAACACATGCTGCAACTTTGCGCTGCTAGTCGACATTCAAGAAAATGGCCTCTTTATCCATATAGCCATGTGGAATCCGTCGGGGTGAATTTAATTAGATTTCTAACTTTGCTTGACCTCTTACCTGTAAACAACCTTCTCCTTCCAAAAGCCGTTTATGGGCTGTCTCTCAGATGGACCTGTGAAATATATCCTATGGATATGTGAAACATGCCATCTGGCATCTACAGGTTATCAGATTTCCATGCAGGTTTATATTTAAAAAACAGAGACAAGCTCTTAATGATGACTCAAAAGAAAATCCAGTTTATGCATCAGAAAATTGATTTAAAGAAAAAAGTTTGAGATTAATGGGCTTTTGTCAGGTTAGATTCGTATTTTCAAACTTACAAAGTGCAAAGAGCTGAAGACCACCTCATCTAATGAGTTTTTTAGTCAATAGAAGTCTTATTTTTGTCAGTCAGCAATGAAATCCTAAAATTAGACTGAAAAGTGAGATACAGAATAATATGGAGAGTTCAATGAACACAAGAACACTTGAGAAAACTGAATAAAGGAACAGAGAACAGGAGGATAATTATATAAGACCAAACACAAGGAGAAGAAGAGACACCGAGAGCAAAAACAGACTGTGCAACATACAAAGGAGGAAGAAGAAAGAGACTGATTCAGAGAAAAAGATTAAAGTGTTGAAGATCAGCATTCAGGAGGAGGAGGTGTTGGTCTGGGAGTCCAAGCAGAGCAGTGATGGATTATGTTTACTCCTCTGTCCGTCCCAAGCTCTCTTCCTTTGTCTCTTCTTCTGTTTCCACTGCTTTTTTTGTGTCCCTACCACTTTCTCTTCTCTTTTCACACCCTGTCTTCTGTTTTTCTCTCCTGAGCAGCTGTGTGTGCTGATCATATTGGGTAATGTCCTTGTTTTTCTTTTGTCTGCTGCTAATTCTTGTCCTTATTCTGCCATATTCTCTTTCTCTTCCCCTCATTTTCTCCCGCTGACCTTCTTCCAGATCTTGTTCTCTCCTCCTTCAGTTTTGCTAATGGTACTTTAATGTTCATTTTTCTTCCTCCCTTTTCTTCACTTTGCTCTTTTTTTTAATTTTTCTTCTCTTTCTCCACATTTTTCTGTCATTGTATCTTCTTCCATTCTTTATTTTTCTATTGTTCTTTCTGGATTTCTTCCCTAAACTTCTCTTTTAACCCTTTCTTCCTTGTCTTTTCTCCATAATTTCTGAGTCTTTTTTTAGTTTCTGTTTTATGTCCTCTAGTTTTCTGTCTTCTGACATATTCACTCCTTGCATGTTATTCAGCCTCATCTCCTCTCTGCAACATAAATTTTTGTCTTCCCCCCTTATCTTAAAATTTACTCTTTACAAACTTTGTCTCTTGTCTCCTTCTTTCATCTGTTTTTCTTGTCTTTCACCTTGTCTGCACTTTATTTTTCCTCAGCTTATTTTTCCTAGAACTTCATCACTGTTTGTCATGTTCCTCCCCATGGTTGTTTCCCACTGTCTACTATGCTTTTTCCATACTTTTTTCTTTCTTTGGCCTCAAATTTTGACGCTCAGTAAGGTTCTTTTCTGGCCAACATGTGCATGTGAGAAGGAAAAACACTGTGCTGGACTGTGCTTGTCCTTGTTTTCTCAAACCAAAAAGAGACAGGCTGGAACAACAGGGATGATTTGAGCAAGGAACAGCAGATTGCACAGAGACAGAAGAAGGTCAGGAGAGCAAACCAAGCCCTGTAATGTAGAATAATGAGATGAGAATTAAAAGAAAAGCTGCAGACTCTGCAGGCATAAACGCTACACCACAGTCACCATGTGGATGAATTGAAGGGGATAAAGAGATGTAGAATGACAGAAATGGAGCAGCAAACAAAGGGAACAGTGGTAGAGAGACAGAGGGACAGAGATAATGATAGTAATGGGTGAAAAACCGGTGAGAAATGGAGGAAAATGGAGGTAGAGAGAGTAGAACAGAGGGAAGAACATAAGGTGCTCAAGGAACGGGAAGAGCAGGAAAGAACTTGGGAGGAAGATGAAGAAAGTTTCTTCAGGGGCTGCAAAAGATGGAGGAAAAATGGAGAAATGGAGCTGCTCTTTCTTCGTACATTTCTGTCAGTCTTGCTCCTTCTTCCCTATAGTTTATAGTTATCTTTTATTACCCAGCACTTTACCTTGTTTCCTCTCGCTCTCTGTCTGTCTGTGCTGTCATGTAGATCTTTAGCTGTCTGCTGTCCGAGGATTGGTTACTGCAGACTGCACTATATACACACGCCTTCTGTTTGATCTCCTCAGGGAGCTTTTGATTCCCTCCAATTTTTTTCTCAAATGCTGCGCCCGTCAAACAAATTCAGGGCATCACATTTCCTCTGACTGACTGCCACCACACTGCTGCTCAGCAGGAACACAGAGGAACATGTGGGATTTGCTTGCATTGTGATCAATATGAATAAGCTGGCTAAGTAATCAAAAATGGACTGTACAGTACAACACAACACCATGTAAATACAAACGTATGTAAAGTGATTAACATGCTGAGGTCTTTTCTGGAGAAAACAAATCTAGTCAAAGAGGTGTAGACTGAGTAGAAA
>JAPZDY010000005.1:1338839-1362108 GCA_029783645.1 Ctenochaetus hawaiiensis | reverse complement strand
GAGCTTATCTTCACAGAGATATTACATCAATACATTTGTGAAATGAAAAAGTACAAAACTGACATTTGATAGAGTGCAACTTTTTAGATTGAACTGAAGAAAGAGGATTGGTTACACAGCAGCACTTTTGATTAAATCTGATTACACAAGGATTGAATGCAAAGAATACCTGAGTTCAGGATGTCTGTGCATAAACGTAAAATGCACGTGTCTCACAGAAGATTGGACTTAAACTGAGCTCCGTCACTACTAGTTTATTTAACATTGATGTTAGATCTCCTGCCTTTACAAAGCTGTTTGAATTTAGATTCCTGTGTATGTGCTAATGTGTGTTTTGTGTGACTTTCTGTACTTGTATATACTTTGTTGAGAGTTTCTGTCTAGACTGTCATATCTATCAGACCCTCTCTGCTATGCAGTGATTTCAGTCTCACCAGCTGCTCACAGCTTACAAATGATATCCTCATGTGTAATAACTGGATCATTGGCTGAGTTTAGGATGTGTTTGAGTGGCGGATTACAGCTCTCCCCATCCCTGGGACGTAACATTGATGTACCATTTGGCAGACAATTTCATCCAAAGCTCCTTACAGGACGATGGCACGCATTTGAGCATGGCTGGTCCCAGTAGGAGTCAAATCTCTCACCCAGGCAGTTTTAACATCATTCTTTACCACAAGGGTCACAAAACCAGCCTGTGTCCTCTTTAACCTCCTGCAATACTCTAAATCTGCTGTCTTGGAATTAGGCCCACAACCCACTGCCATTCTTTAAAGAGGGAGAAAATACAGAAATTAGGGATGAGAAAAGAGAATGTGATAGGGAGAGAGGATACTGAATAAATAAAGCAATGACAAATGGAAAGGGGTAGATGACAAGTGAGAGAAATAAAGCAGTGAACATGAAGAAGGAGAGAAGAATGATTGAATATTCTCTCTGATTGTATAACCCTGATTCAAACATTTGGACACCCTATAAAAAAATGAAATAAAAGAGTGCAGTTGTGTGCAAAAAAACTGTGTTTACAGCTTAATTTTAATGCATTTTTTTCCAAGACCATGTCATAATAGCCTTTGTACAGTAATGTTTGTTTGTGAACTTTGTTTCATTCTTGCTTGTGAATGACTGAGCCTTTCGAAGATGCTCTTTTCATACCCAATCATGATACTCTCACCTGTTATTAATGAACCTATTTACCATTACAAGCATATATTTACAAAAATCAATAAGGTTGAGAGTAAAACATTACACATATTACATTTATATGACTTTCAATTGATTAAATGTCTAAAAGACTTTGCAATTATCACATTCTGTTTTATTTATGTTTTACACAGCAGTTACTTCAAACTTCTTTGGAACTGTGGTTGTTGGTATGTAAGTGCAAGGGCTCAAGAGCACTTGATTCACAGAAAAATAGTGAAAATGATACCTGAGTAATCTAATATAATAGTGGCTATCATACACATAATGAAGATATTTTTCATAGAGATATCCTAAATTGGCTCGTCAAAATATTGAAAATGAGCTTCTCAGTGCTCTCTGGTCGACAAACTGTGTAAAGGAAACTCTGTCGCCTCAGAATTGTCTTTGTCATGTCCATAATGCCTTGCTATATAATATCAGACAAACACATGGGCTGAGGTCTGCTCATGCTGATAAATCTGTAACAAGTTGACTGATGACTGATAACATCATCCCAGTCTTTCATCCATGTGTGTTTGTACTGTGTGCACCCTCTAAAATGTATCAGCCTAGATTTGTTTCTTTATTTATTTAGTGTGTTTTAAATATTTTTGCAAGTTTGGCAAGTAAGTGTTCAATGAGTTATTAGATCCTTCAGTGATCAATTTAAAGTTTGCAGTCTGTATAAGATTGAATGCTAAATCTGCTGGATGAAATGGCAAAACAGATGGCAAAACTGTCAGGTGTCTCCTTTCATCAGTACATTTGATGTCAACAGGATGGATGCTCATGAGCCTCGAGGTTTGGGTGCTGCAATGATTTTGTGAATGTGTTAATCTTAAGGTGGATCATACAGAGAATGCTAGTCAAAGATGGATAATTTTTATCTTTTGTGAAGTTAGCAAAATGAGGACATGCTCTTAGAACTGCTCAGGGCCAAATAAAGCTAAGTTTTGGTGGCTAAATTATAAATCTGACCAGATAATTAAGAAGTTGATGGTTACTCTGGGCTATAGAGAGAATAATTCACCTCAATACACATAGCCTGATACAAATTTATCTATGCATGTCAAAAGTTCTATACCACTAGAAAATGTAATTATCTTACTAAAAAAAAAAAAAAGAAAATTCAGTATGTTCCTACAGGTTTGCTTAGCTGTCTAGTTACCAGAAAGAAATACTGCTTAGTAACAATGCCTGGTTACTTGCTCAATTGGCTGCTCAGTAACAAACTGATAATCACCCAAATCTACCAATATTTTTATGTTTTGGTCGCCAACATATTGTTGTGTTTCGTCAGTTCACATCGGATGCTTGAACAGTGAGTTTGGCTGCACAGTTGAAAACAGGCAGAGCACCACTAGTCTCAAGTGTGATTATACTCAATAGAAATTTAAAAAAGATACATAAAAAATTATAGATTTTAATTAATCAGACTCTTTATCCTCCTCTTCTTCTCTGAGCAGGTTTACTTACTTTAACTACCAAGAATATGTCCCCTGTTTCTCAGGAAAGCCTGTTCGCTCTATCCCGAGAGCAGCCTTTTCTTTTATCCCTGCCAGTAGATAAAAGCAATGGTGGAAGATGATTATCAAAAGCTGTAGTGTTTTATTTGTGAAGGCAATTGGCCGCCTCCTCTGACGGGTCGTTTGGATCCTGTCCTTTCTCGATGAAATCAGCAGCAGAATTGCCAATAAAATGCTGTGGAGTTTCTTAAGGACCTCGGTGCAGCTAGCAGACAGACCGTGAATCAGTGGAGGGTTTTATGATGACTGGGCAGGCATGAGTACACACACACACCCAGACCAGATGCGTACACACAAGCACATAGTCTGGCACATTAAAGTGGACAAGCCAGTCACATATAACTTTATACTACTCCCTCCTATGTCTGTCACACCAAAATTTGAAATATGTGGTTTGCACCCGATTTTTTCTGTGATGGTGCATCATTTTTAAACAACAAATCTGAATTAAAATAATGAAAATTATAGCAAAACACACTTTTAAAAAAAAAGATTGATCTCTGTGTTCATTGTGTCAGATCAATCCCCTCACACAGATTTAATTTCAGTTATTAGTGACATGAATTTGGTAACGATAAATAAACTTTTATTACCTGAAGAATGATCAACTCCAATTTTTGCTGTATGAGAAAGTTATAGTACCTTTAGTATTTAATTATTTAAAGTAAAAGGAAATTGTGCGACAACTAGAAAATTATCATACAGGTACTTGGAGAGCTGTTGTACACAAACATTGTTAAGTTTTTGAATTAAATTAGATTAAATTAAATTTTTTGTAGAGAATTTAAAAATCTGGCAATGGAGAAACGATGGTGATGGGAATACTATTATAGTACTATCATGTTATTGTTAAAAATGTTGGAGTGAAAGAATAATTAGGAATAAAAGATGAAGGTTTGATGGAGGGCTAAAAGTCTTTAAAGTGCATGTTCTATGGGCGCTTAGTTCAGACCCCGCTGGTCATTGATATTAATAGAAAATTATTATGCAACATGTTCATTTAAACCATCAGTTCTAAGTAGCACAATGTTAATTAGCAAAATGCACTTGTGTTCATGTTTTTCAGTGATCTAATCCTCTTCCCAGTATATCCATCTGGCTGTGAAAAAAAAAGCTATTTTAAACAAGCAAAAATAAAAGGCTTTGATTGTCATGACTCTGCACATTGATGTCATGTCTCTGTTCCAGTAGCTCGTCCTAAAATAAATTTAATTCTTTTTTTTGCCATATCGCCCTAACTACTTGCTGTCCTTTTGATCCAGTCTCATCCACTGCTCTAATATTCCTTATTTCCCATCATTGCGCTTCATGTCCTCCTCATTGAAGGCCTATCTTTGCATCTGTTTGACTGAAATGTTTTCTGTCTCCCCCGTCTTGTCTGTGTCTTAGTTGTCCAATGTTTACCTCCTCAGTTTGACCTCCAAGTCTTCTCTAAGATGTCCCACTGACTGCTTAAGTATTCTGCAAACATCAGCATGTGTTATTGCTCCCTCCTACTTTGTGAGACAGCAGGAATTTTCCATAGATCTGGTCTCTCTATAAAGCTGCTCAGCCCTGACAGATTGCGTTGATGAATCAGCCTTCGTCTGCCCTCGCGTTGAAGTGCTTTTATCTGTGGGACTTTGTTTGACTGCTGTCTGCAAGTATCAGAACTCCCTCTTTGGACATATATCCCACAACTGTCTCTCAGAAGTAATATATACATAACAAAACTAAAAAAGGCAGGGACTGTCAGTCATTTGCTTTTCAGTATTTTTTCCAGACTTTTCTGACAATTTGGAGCAAAATCTTCATAGCTATGCAGGTAAATTTGGCAGACAGGGCCTCTTTGATACACCTTTCTGGCAGTATTCAGGAAGTTTAGCATTTATAATCTAATTATCCTGAATGCTGTTCAGTCAAACTGTACTTGTAATAAAGACTATTTCCCATCATCCAAAAAACAACTTACATCTAAGACCAGATTTTGTTTTTTACAGAGCACCAGAGCGGCAGACGTTTGGCAAATAAACACTGCTTTTTATTGTCACCTCAATAAAAGGCACTTTTTTTTGCCTCTTTTCCCCACTTAAGTTAATTGTTTTACTTGGGTTAAAAAATTTTTTAGCACATGGTTCATGAATGCAGTTCTTGTCAGCTATTAGAAACCAGGATGCATCCTTTTCAGTCTCTGTCCTGCTGTGTATATCTAGTTTACTTTCATTGAGGTGTGCAGTTCATGCTGTGAGTTTTTGGTTTGTTTGTTTGTTCAACCTCTCTAAGGTAAAATGTTTGTGTGGGTTTGTTTAACTCTCTAACTGTGTCCCTCAGGTAAAAAAATTAGCTTTAGTAACACATTGTTAATAAATTCAGTACTATGAGGCAAAGTAAATGGTCCTGAGAGAAAAAATGTATAAATTTGTGCTTCATTGTTACAAGTCAAAAAATCCTCTTTTCTGGTTGGAGGGGGAATTTTAGAGAGAAAAATTAGAATGAATAAAAACTTAGACATGTTTATTTTGCCCTCTTATTTGCTGTTTGCTTTGACTGCTTTCATGAGCTGTCTGTCTCCTGAGCAGTTTTAAACCATCCACAATATGCTTATATGCAGTTGAGTTCAGCAGAGAAATAACCTTGGTCTCCTTTTATCTCTTTGATTGGCATGTCGAGAAAAGAACAATGGCTGCAGCAGATTTTTCCAGGCTTTCATCTGTCAGAAGAGTGCAAGAACTTGTGTAATCTCAAAACGAACACATGTCCATTTCTCCCCTTCTGTCTGTGTAAATTAGACGCCAGTCATGATAATAGAAATACAACTCGGATTGTGTACTTGGGTCTTTCTCACTCTGCTCAGTCGTTGGAGTTTGACCTCCAAGCTTCTCTTGTAGACATCTCAGTGTTCTGCAACATTTTATATTTCCTGCAACACAGTTTGAATGGAGGTTTTGCATATATTAGTCTGCCAGCCTCCTCCATAAATCTGTTGGCTCTGACACTTTGGGGCCATCATTTAGCCATCGTTTGTATCCTGACGTCTCACTCTACCTTATTTGCCTTCATCCTGCATTTGTTTTGGTTGTCGGCGGTTGTTTTATGTTTGTACCTGTCAGCTGTGTGAGGAGAATATTCAGCAGGGAAAGTTAATGATTATGCAAGGTAACCAGTTTTAAAATTACACCTTTTTTTCCCCCTCCTTCCTTTCTCTCTCTCTCTAGGTATTCAAGCTGAAGGCAGTCCAGCTAGCTGAGAAGCTGCTTCCTGCTTTTAACACCCCCACAGGAATCCCTTGGGCTATGGTCAACCTTAAGAGGTCAGTGACACTGCCATGTGTGAGTGTGAAGGTGTTGTGTGTGATCAGTGTCCTATCATATGCGATGACAGGTTTTTGAGAATGTGTGGCGTAAACTTGGGGGCCTTCTTACTGTGAGGTATTCTTATTTATTAGAGAGCAGATGCTAAGTGTTTTGTTTAATCTTCCATCAGACAAACACACAGAGAAGATAATACTGCTACACATCTTCATACATACACAGATGCCCTCAGAGGTAATCACACACACAGGAATTCAGTGTAAACAGAAAGCGCACACAAGTGACACATCTTTCTTTTTCGCTTGATCGGGCAAACAAGGTGCCTTACACACACACACACACACACACACACACACACACACACACACACACACACACTTCCTCCTAAACACACCCCCATCTTCCAACCTTTTATGCACTCATGCAAAATTGAAGCCGTCTCAGATGCGTCCTGTGTCACATATGGTCATCTGGAACTTTCATTTCACCCTCAGTGACCGAGACAACACCTGAACATGTCGCAAACCTGCTGCACAGGCAGCAGTTACTGAACTGCATCTCTGCCATGTTTCACTAGATTAGAAAATAGATTTTCTGATTTGGTGTTGCTATAAAGATTGTGTCATCCAACATGTACCAGTGTCTTACTGGAAAAGTTGTTACATTTTGAAAGAATTGCTTTTGTATTTTAAGGAGTATTTAAGCTGTCATTTTCAGAGATGAAATATTTTTAAAGTTATCAACAAATAAATAAAAAATAAATGATTACTGCATTCGATTTTTTTTATTTTTTAAAAAATCAATTTCACTGCTCGAAACTCACTGCTCTCTCACTCTCTCACTTCTTTAAAACTTTTTATTGTTATACTTAACAAAATCACTTCTCCTCTTCCAGCGGTGTTGGTCGTAACTGGGGTTGGGCGTCAGCAGGCAGCAGCATCCTAGCTGAGTTTGGGACTCTGCACATGGAGTTTGTTCACCTCACCTACCTGACAGGAAACCCTGCCTACTACAAGAAGGTACATCTGATGATGTATTTGTGTTGTGATTGTGTTTACTTACATTTGCACAGTTGCATGTGTAACTGTGCAAATGTAACTGTGTAACTGCAGCATGTCTCTTCTATTTGCATTTTAATACCAAAATTAACCTTTTTTTTAAGTGAATACTCTCCACTAGGATTAAAATATTTACTGTATGTGATGATGATCACAGGTGATGCACATCCGGAAGCTGCTGGCCAAAATGGACAGACCCAACGGACTCTACCCAAACTACCTGAATCCCCGCACAGGCAGCTGGGGCCAGCGTGAGTAAATCTTTTAGATTTGAACAATAAGAGCAAAAGAAAACTGCTGTATGGTTTTCTAATGACTTAATTGAAGAATCACTTCAGCATTAAATCGCAACATCAAATTAAGGTGAGGACACACTAATAAACAAATTTTGCCTGATCTTCAAAAGCTTTTTGTAGTCACCAGGATTTTTTTAAATCTTCAAAAAAATACATGAATAACTTTAGTAGTTGTGTATCATTTTGTTAAATGTATAGTTTATAGAATATAGCCCGGTCATTTATTGATGAGCATGTTACTAGGGAAAATCAACATTTTCTAGCGTGTTTCTGCAGATCATGTACTAGACGAGCTGTGAGGAGAAACAGGAGGAATTAACACTGAGTAAAGGAGAGAGGAGAACAATGGATCTTCTTTAATGAGGACAAATTGAACTGAGTGGAGGAAGATAAAGGGGGGGAACACAGTGTTTCTGGCGTATTGATTACATTTTGGCAACGTGCCCAGGGACATTAACAGCTCACTGAGTGAAGTTAGATGTGCAGTGGCACACTTTTATGGCTCTGAATCCTGCCATTCCCAGTTAAAGTCTTTTCCAACTAATATTGAATTACAGCAAAATCACTTGTTGGTTGGCTACACCTACAATAATTTAGTATTTTACTCTGCTTTACATTTAAAGATTAAGAAACAATAATTATATTTATGGTCACATTGAAGAAATGGTTAATATTGACAGTTTGTTGAATATATGTGGATGTTTACAGAGTTTTTGATGGCTGTTATTATGAATATCTGTGAAGAGATTTCCTCCTGGCGTGTTTTAAATATGGGTGACTGAGGGCAAAATTAGCATGTTTTTCTCTGCAAAAATACTTTTTTATAGTTTATCTGTTGAATATGAGGCCTTTGTAGTCAGAATAAAATAAGTTGAGCAAGTTTCTTCCATATTTAAAGTAAGAAAAAAAACTTAAGTTTCACTACACTGGAACTAAAAGCTGAAGTATTAGATGATAAATCAGTTTTCTGTTGTATTTTTTTTGTCCATCTCTTGATGAAGGACAGACAACCATAAGAACTGCTTCAGTGCACATTTGTTTCTATTGTATTAAGAGAGACTGTAAATCTTATCTTTATTACAACAATATAATTAGATATCCATTTTTGGACAACATTTATAAATGCAGTTTAATACACATATTTTAAGATGCTTAATATTTGCCTGCTAGTATGATTGAGTAGAGTAAACTGATTAATCTTTTTGTTCACCTCGCAAACCTTTTTTTTCCATACATGCAGTATTTATGTCACTTCAGTGCCTGATTTCAATCAACCCTAACTTATTATCCAAAACTTGAAAAAAGTAAAATAATGTCTTCCTCTTCTTCATTCTTCAGTATTCAGTTGAGGGTTTTAATCCTGAGAGGGCATTTAAAAGAGACTAAGGTCACTGCTGGATAACACATACGTGGAAGATCGTGGTTTGTTATCATAACATTTCAAAAGATTATTGAAACGTTTTGGATATTAAAATATTCCTTTGTGTGTGCGCGCTTGACTCAGAAGATTTTTTGGTTTCAACTGAGCGCTGTGCTTTTTTTATTTTTGATCAGATATGACTGTCTGCTCAGGTTTACCCTTTCGTTCAGTAAGAGGAAATGAAAAGATGAAATCAGTTCAAAATTGAATATATATTGTTGTTTTTACTGTCACACTGGAATGAGTGGCTACCAAAGAGTGCCGCATTCAACTTCACAACACTGAAGTAAATAGGAAATGGACAACAGCCTCACATTAAAGTCCTCAGAGGAGAAAATAAAACAGAAGACTGCTGTGGTCTAGCAAGAGGAAATCTCTGTTTTGTTTGTTTTACTTGTCAACAAAACAAATGGATAGCACTCACAGCTGAATGGATAAATGGAGGGGCTCATTAATGGATGGATAGGTGGCTTGGCAGTCAGACTGATGTGCTTGTAAGTGCACAGATTTTGGGCCAAAAGCAGGGAAAAATAAATGGACTAAAGATGGAGGGAGGGAGGATTGATTGATGGACGGATGAGTACATTAACAGATGGATGGTTTGCTGGCGAGCTGCAAGACTGGACAGGTGATGATGGATGTTTTATGTTTATTTCTCTCTGCATGTGTGAGTCACTGAGTGGGTCTCTCTTTCTGTATATATGTGACTCATAAAGGTAAACATTTTGTTTGTGTGGGTTAGTTTGAGTTTATAAGTGTGTGTCTGCATTGGTCTTAATGGGCACTCCAACAGTGTCTTTGTGCAAACACCAAACCACCTTACATGTCTATTGATCTACTTGCATTTCATTGTGCTGTGTATTGTGGTCTTAAGCCTGTACACATTAATTAGATGCCATTCCACATTGTTGTCTTAACCAGCTCATCTGATTGCAACAGAGAAGTACAGTTTTAATTAAAGCTCATTGCTACTTGGATACCAACCTGACCTGCTGTAGTGGCCCCTGAGCTCTGCAGGCTGCATGATAAAGTCAGCAGCAGAGAGAGTTGGGTGAGAGGAATTTAATTAATGAATGTCGAGATTCAGCAAAAATGCCCTCGAATGTTAATAAATTCTTGCAAAATAACAAACAATGAGTCAAGGGTGCCACTGGTGATTAGAAAGCCTTCTTTACTTCATTTCACCACATATCCAGTTTATACATGAGGTATAAAGTAATCCTGTCCAATCACAGGAATACTTTGCTCTCTCTGCTACAGATTATATAAAAGTGCCCATAGATGAACAACTCTTTTCAATGCATTCTGGGGAAGAAAAAGTTAGCTTTCAGGGGTAGAAAAATGTAGAAAACGTTGGTACTTCTGCACTAGTAGAAGAAATAGAGAATCACCATTACAAGCTGCATAAACCAGAAAATAGAACATTAGAAGATACTTAGATTATAGATGAGTATTCAGGGAGGGATATTTGATGTGCTTACCAGTTTCTGAAGGGTTAAGAAATAATCAGTGTTGTCTTGTTGAAAATAAAATAGAAGCACAAAGAACAGTCTGTTTTTTGAGTTTTTCCAGACAAAATTGTGACATAGTTGCTAAACATACTATGTAATTGAGTCAAATGTCTTTTTCTTTGTCTGATTACCATGGTAACTATAATGATACCACAAATTCTGCTCACATTTCTTAAGTTTCAAAAGAGGACAAGAACATTTTGTACCTATTTGTGAAAGTACTGTCTAACATTGAAGTTGCTGGGGGAAAATTTCCCATTGCAGCTGTTATGTGACATGATGGCCACTGTAACTACGAGACATGCTGTCGATTCTTTGATGTGCCTACAAACTTTGTCTCAAAAATTGGTTGTTTATCTCCCATTTAACTGCATATTGGGTTGACTCTGTACAATTAGTTATTGAAGACATCTGTCCCTCTAAAACATATAAGCTCCCATATAGCTGCTTGGTTTGTATCCCACTCAGAAAGTGGACACTAGTTCACCTAGTTGCTAACTTTACTGTGTCACTGATTCCCACTGGATGTTCATTTTATTTTAACACCTGCTGAGTCATCTTGTGCTTGCCATAACAGATATCACATCTCTCAAATTTTAAATTGAATTCCCCTAGAAATACTCAACTAGGGGAAGGTATCATGGCAGAAAAAATGTTATTTTAACCAATTAAAAAGTCTAGTTGAGACAAACTAAAGATAGATTGTAAATACTGATAGCTGATTTTAAAAAAAACAAGTATTTCAGTTTGCCTTTAATGTTGTTTTAATATTTTAATGAGTGAGAATGAATGTAGTTTGAAAGTTTATGTGTAAACAGTGCAGGTTTACATGTTTACAGCTGGAATTAGAGGTTTATTAAGAGGAACAGTTACAAACCTCTGCAGACAAACATCACTGTATCACATGTTTGTAATTAACAATTTGCACATCAATAAAGCAGCAACAAAGATTCTCTCCAGTCACTGCTCATTGCGCCGTCACGACACAATGATTATCCCTCACAGATTCAGGAAGGTAGAAAATTACACTACATTAAAAGCCTCTTTTCAGAAAAATACACAGTTTGTGAAACCTGTTGTCATCGAAGCGTGATTGTTATTTGCATGTTTTTGAACACCTGAAACTGAAGAAGAGATGAACAGGAACATGTCACATCCATTTAAATTCATTACAGAACCATTTTGAGTGAGCTTTCAGGACTGAAGAGAGGCAGCATGACTGTCTCATGTTAGATTTATGTTTGCTGGTATCTGAGCACAAAATGAACACAAACCAGCAGCCAACATCTGCCTGTCGCTGGAGTGTTTTTCTGCTCAGCTGGCAAGTAAACAGCCACAATTTGGAGGTTTTGATATCTTATTTAACAGTCTAACTGGTATTTTAAAGTTCATTTTTTACCGTTTTTCACTGTATTTATTATGCATGTGTGTGTTGATGTTAGGTGGGTTGTGTGAGCTTTGTGTATTAGTTTAAATACTGGACATTTGAAGATTGGCTGAGAAATATATGTGAGTGTGTGTCTGTGTTTTTGACAAAGCGTGAAGTGTTTGAAGGATGGAAACGTGTCAGAAGTGTGCGCGAACGCATGATTGTGTCAAAATTTTTTGTGCGAGTCCCTTGTTGTGGAGTGTAGGTGTGTAGACAGTAGTTAAGCCAGACTAATGAGGAATGAGGCTGAGCTCCTCTCGCTTAATGAGATCCTGCTGTGACTGACAGCCTTATTACCACACACTCCTCTGTCTTACTATAACACCTTGCCTCCTACACACACACACACACACACACACACACACACACCCTCCTCCCTCTTTTAACCTACCCACCCACACTCTTCCTTGCACACACAGACACACAATGTGCTTTCAAGTCTTTCTCCATCAGTGGATGTCCAACTAGCAAATTTAATTAGTACTTAGGCAGGAATCAGTCTAAATTGGTACAATATGTTTTACTGATTCACAGCCTGATGAAGTTAAAGTTAGTCAGACTTTGTTTGCATTTTTTGCCTGTAGATACTTTTTTTGAGACTAATAATCAGAGTCTCTGTTTGTATCATTTATTCAGGTAACCTTACCTGATAGTATTTTAATGTAGAACTGTTTTCTGTTTGGTAGACACTGTAATGTGGTCAGTTTTTAAAATATAATTATTTCTGACAGTTGACTTACATCAGCTTGTAAACAGCAGCAGCAGTGTTGATCTCAACAGCCCAGCTTTTCTGTTGCTATTTTCTTGCTCTTGCACACAAAAATGATGTCTGCATTCTTAATCCTCTCTACAAAGCTTTTCTTTTGGCTCACTCGTTTCCGACTGGGAAAGCAGCCACACAGCGAGCGCAACACCAGACTTTTAAACTGTTGTTGTTGTTGTTATTTTTCTGTTGGTGCTTTTTCCACTTTTGTACTTTCCAATAAGTTTAAGTCCATTGTTAATCACAAAGGGATATAACATTTAGTTTTCTGCCATATTTGCTGTCAGTTGATATTTATTTTAAAGTATAAACACACACTTCCTCTTATCAACATCATGCTAGATTGTGACAGCTGTACAGGATTTAAAAATAACATTTTGTCGCTAATCATGACAAGTGAATTGCATGAACTTAAATTGATCCAGAAAGTGGAAACTAAACATGGCTGACCTTTTCTGTTATGTTCCCTATTTGAATGAGTACTGCTTATGAGGGAACTGTACTGTAGCACACAATAGCACACACAATAATTATATGCATGACCTCATCAGCCCATGACTTGAGTGTTTAGAGCTTTGTGAAAACATTTTCTTGTGTACAAGCATCTTTCTGTCTGAAGTTTGATGTGTGTTTGAAGTTGCAGCAGACCCTGCCTGTGATTGACAGCTACTCCCTGCATGACCCTCATCATTTGATTGGCAGAAAAATAATGGAGAGGAGAGGAGTTGGTGGAGTGTGTGTGGGCAGATGCTAAGTTGAGAAAGTGTGGGAGTGACTGTGAACCTGGGAAGGTAGGAGGGCCAGTGAAAAATACAAAATGATCCGACAGAACTTGAATGAGCTCCTCTCTTCTCCAATTTATATTTTTGATCTGAATTGCCTTGTTATTTTCCTCTTTACATTGAAGAACTGTCTTGTGTTAATGTGCCGTTGGAATTGTGGGTGGTGTGTTATCTCTATGTGGTCTGATGCTGCGTTTTTCTAGTTTCTATGATTTCACCCTTTGTTGTTAGCTTTTCTGTGCACACTGTGATACATCAGAGTCCATGTTTGAAAGAAATGGTTTGACTTTCATGAACCATCGCTTGAGATATGTTTTCACATATTTTATTGTAAAAAATCAAACAAAAGCGCAGTCAGTTGGGAGATTAGCAAGCAAAGATAGCAAGACAATGCAAGATGAGCACAGTAAGAGACTATTCATGGCATCTTAAAAAGACGAGTCTTTGTACTTACTTGAATAGAAAAGCACTTAAAAACGCTTATGGACCGTGTGTAAATTAAAAGGACGTTACTAGGAAAAAGTCACGTGTATTAACTTTTAACTGTTCCTCAAGTGCTCAAACTATGAGTGAATGTGTATGTTGGTGTGTAGAGTGTACATTTTGTTTACAGGATGCTCGTATTGAATGTTTTCAAAGATCCCAAAAACTTAGATCTTATTATCTTATTAATCAAAATTATAATAATAAATGCACAATCACACACTTTGTCCAGTTGGTTCAATCAATAACATATGAAAAATGAAGAAAACCAAAATAAAAGACACAAATTCAAAAGTGGAAAAAGAACAGACAGCTTTCTTCCATCTTGTCAAACAGTAAAAGCAAGCTATGATGTCTTTTTTTTTTACTTAATCTGACTCTTTGTTCATCTCTAAACCTTGTATGTGCCATCATGCAATGATCAAGTTGTACAGAAATCTCACACTTTTGTGTTTAAAACTTTGTTGCACTGTCCGTAAGTGAAGATGAAATAATTTTTACTGTGTTGTAGCTAAGCTTACTGTCTCTGTACTAGAACAAAAAGTACAAGATTTTCAATCCAAATCCAAAGAGAGGGGATCCATCCCTCACAAAATTCATCTAAAAAATAGTTTCATCACTGTAAAATAAGTAACTTTTTTAGCGTTTGTCTACCAAATCGAGCTACACTTGGCTCTGGGCTGGAGGTCATCGCCTCACTCTGAAATGACATTAAACATAGTAGAAATGGTAATGATAGCATTCAGCATGGTGAATCCATCCCTCAGTCCATTTATCTTCTGCTGCTTGTCAGGGTCTGATCACAGTGGCTGCACTTTAAATAAAGTAGTATCAAGAAAACATCCACATTAAGAAGTCAAAGAGGCTTCCTGTTTGGATATACACACACCTCAAATGGCTCCTTTTTCAGCAAAGCACCATCTGTTTTATGCAAATGTCTTTTGGATTTCTGAGCTTCTCACTATTAAGCTAAAGATCAACTCAGACACTCTGTAAAGTAAAACCATTTCAGCCACTTATGTCCACTTACAGGAGAGCTGGTCTACTGTTCTGCTCCTGCATGTGAGGCTCAGCGGATGGTCAAAGTCTGCTTTTAAGTGACGTGATTGAAGCTTCGCCCTCTGTGTGTTTAGCTTAAAGGGCTTTGAGGCAAACAAAGGCTTTGATTTGTGCACTTGACCAGAAACATGTAGCTAAAAAGACTGACTCACAGAAAACTAATAAAAATTTTAAGGGGCTGAATCGGTCAAGGTGACCAAGTTGCCTTCTGCTGCAATCAGGATGTGGAAGTACTTTATTTTTTCAGCTACCAGATTCAAAAAACACCCACATGCCACTTTCAGCACTTCACCAACCAAGGATGGTAATTTTACATGAACAAAGCCGCCCGAGGAGGCCTGATGACCTCCTAGAATCTGGCAGAAGAGAAACACTCAAATAAATACAAAATATATCAGTATTCCACGAGATCTGGTGGTACTTTTCCAACCAGGGCTGATAGCGTGAGTGCCTTGTTTGGAGCATGGGCATTTTTTTAAATAACATTTCATTCCATAAACATGCTTCACTTACTGCCAAATGAAAGCCATAAGACCAGAGAGAAAGGCTGTTTCAATGTAAGTGCTTTAGTGCTGCTGTTGCTGCATTTACACTACCTAATGTTGTTATGGATATCATAAAACACGTGGAAAGCAAAAACATCTTTTGCAGCATAATGTCAATGCACACAGACTTGGCTGTTGTTATCATCGTTGTGCTTAGATCTCTTTGCTTGGCTCACTAAGCGTACATGATTTGATTCCACCAAATGGCCTCATTTATTAACTTTACCCTAAAATAACAGTTAAGATAGATTACAACTGCTGAAGTAATTCATTTTGTTCATAAATTTAAGTAAATCTGTGACAAGCTATTTTTAATGTGCTAATTACAAAGTGGAATTCATCAACACTAGCGCTCAGCTAGTCGTCACTGTGCGTGTGGATATGCAAACTCGGTCAAACACAAATAATTCACAGACACACACACAAAAAACCATCCCAGCATACTCTGCTTTCATGGCTTCTAGGTTGTTTGGGAGATTTGCAGAAAGTCACAAAATATAACAAATATGAATAATTCATTGCTTCCATTCCTTCTTAATCTTTCTCATTCCCCTTCTTTGCATATCAGTCCATTTACCTACGGGGTATGTTAATCACATACAGAGAGGAATATCTTTAGATGAGACAAAAAGCAATCTGCACAGATATTGCATATGATTACACGGAGCTGAAGTAATAGCTGTTTGCAGGGAATGAAGAATATTCCAGTTCACCCAGTGAATCCAGAATGAAACAAAGATGACTTTCAAGCTGATGATGCTGCAGGAGAAGCTTCAGTGGAGAGACTGTAAAATTCATCCTGAAATTGTACCTGCAATCTATTTACTTTGCTCAGTTAAAAGTAACTTCACAATTTTACCTCCACTGCTAACAAAATGTGTTCACTATTAAAGTGTTTGTCATTTGCAGAAACAGATTAAAAGGAGATCAAATTATGAAGCAGACTTGCTATTTCAATAAGACCAGAATTTTGCAGTATCTTAGATTTGTACTGCTGTATTAATATACTCCGATTTATTTTTGCCAATATTGCAAATAACATTTTATAGGTCAGGAAGACTGCACCTGAAATAGACTGAAATGCTATTGAAAATGAGATAATGTGGCTCCAAACTGTCTCTGGAGAAAAGAAGTTACTTTCTTAGTGTGATCAGAACGAATCCTGGCTGGGTCCCATCCTCTCCATGTGGTGTCCTGCAAATTTTGGACAGCCATGAAAGCTGTGTAAACTTTCCTAAGCGCGTTTGGGGACATTGAAATGTGAGCACATCAGGGAGAGGGTAAACAAAATGAGAAATGAGAGGAAACACGATGCCAGTGTAGGTGTAGAAAAGAAAAAAGAAAAACACTCAGGGCCTCAAGAGATGCCGTTGATGCCATATGTTGCATTCTGCCAGGAACTTTACGGCAAAGTGAAAAAGGCCTAGCATTTCTTATTTGCCCGTCTCTCCCTGTTTTTCTTCTTTAATTTGGTCTTTCACACTCACTCTCTCTGTCTCCATTCACTCTGCACTTTTGAACTCTTTTTTTTTCCCTCCTCTCTCTCCAGATCACACTTCAGTTGGAGGACTAGGAGACAGTTTTTACGAGTATCTACTGAAGGCCTGGCTCATGTCAGACAGGACGGACACAGAAGCCCGAAAGGCCTATGATGACGCCATTGAGGTATAATGACATTAAAAATTTGCCTGCATGTTCTACAGATGGTTTCCAAGATACCAGGTGCCGACTGATTACCAAAGAGACAAACCATTTTAACCAAATCTATTTAAATGATTAAAATCTCTGTTCACACGGTCACTCACTCTCATTCTCCAGGCCATTGAGCGCCACCTGATACGCAAATCAAACGGTGGTCTGACATTCATTGGTGAATGGAAGAATGGCCACCTGGAGAGGAAGATGGGCCACCTGGCATGCTTCGCCGGCGGCATGTTCGCATTAGGTGCTGATGGCTCGCCTGACGACAAGGCTGGACACTACCTTCAGCTGGGGGCCGAGATCGCACACACCTGCCACGAGTCCTACGACAGGACAGGTGAGGAGGGAAGGGGGATGCAAACATGAACAAGAAGGCACATGCACGCACTTGTAGTGTAAATAAAACTGCCATGATTTGATGGTTTACTTTTGCATAAAAGGTTAAGTTTGAACTAGTGAATAGTTAACAGTAAGTACACCAGCTTTTCTCATTACTTGTTATTGCTGCCTTGCTCAAAATGACCTTAAACTCACTTATAACCTCAAAATGAAATAGTGTGTCGAATTCAAGGCAAACTTTCTTTCTCACTTGATTTATTTGCCAAGTGGGTGTCGGCATTTAGAATCAGCAGTGATAAATTACTGTTAATCGTTTAGAGGATGATAAATTTAATATATCTGTCCGGGGTGTGATGGTAGTTTTTTAGAGGCTGTAAAATCTGCTGCTCACATTGTTTTGGCAGGTTTTATATTTTCAGTAGATGGACGTGTGATTGTTTTAACACCATCCAAAGGAGACCTTTCAGAATACCTGCTCTGGGTGTTGTCTGGAGACTATCAATAGTTGTCAGCAAAGAAACACCAGTGCGTGATCTTGCATCATGATTGTATGTATAAGTCAGTCTGTTTATGTGTGTGTGTTTAGTCAAGAACTGTGAGGTTGCCCTGTGAAAGAGAATAGGTTGCCTTGGCAACAAATGAAGATGGAGAGAGGCAGCTGAAGAGGACGGATGGGAGAAAGAAAGAGGGACTTTCTGGTTATGTGGCAGGGAGTTTACAAGCAATGGTTAAGCTCTAAAGTTTGCCTCTTGGTTCGTAATGAGCAGTCATTTACGGTTATTGAGTGTGTGTGTGTAGTTGTGACTTCGGTGACACATTTCAGATTCAATACCATCTAATTAGAGACAGCTGGTGTGATTGGAAAACAGCTTTTTTTGGGGGTCAGCTGTTAAGGTCAGGGTGGGAGGCAGGCGAGTAGTGGAAATGGTTGGAGTAAGTCTTCAGTAAATGAATGTATGTGTATTTAATTTACACAAAAGTGACCTTTGTAATTAAGTGTGTGAGCGTATGTGTGTGTGATTTAGTTGGTTGTAATCCTTTCGGTTTGTCATGTCATCGCCTCCTCAGATTCTCGGTAATTTTCCTCGGTTAAATCTTAATGCTTATTACACTTAATTGGCAAAAGAAGCTTTAAAGATGAAACCTTCTAATATCAGTAGTGTCATAGGCTTTTTATTTCTTTTTTACACACACACACAAATACACAAGCACTAATTCATATCAGCGCTGACCTGTAATCACCAACAACTGAACCAAAAGACAAAGATAATAATAATGATAGGAGCAGAGATAATGTTTGTCTTCTCCTAATTGTTCTCTCCTTCCTTTGCATTTTGTTTTTTACTTTCTTCCCTCTTCATTCATTCTCATTTCTTCTCTGTCCTCTACTTTCTTGTCTACTTTTTGTTTTTCCTTCTGCCTCCCTTGTTTTATTTTTAATTTTTTTTGTATCTCTTCTTTCATTTCTCCTTTTTCTACAATTTTTCACCTCCACGCTCTCTTCCTCTCTCCAGTGTTGAAGCTCGGCCCGGAGGCCTTTAAGTTCGACAGCGGCTTGGAGGCAGTGGCTGTGCGACAGAATGAGAAATACTACATCTTGCGACCGGAGGTCATTGAGACCTACTGGTACATGTGGAGGTTCACCCACGATCCCAAATATCGGCAGTGGGGCTGGGAGGCAGCTCAGGTAAATAACATATGCATAAACTCTAAAACCACAATAAATACCAAGTCATTTTTCTGCCCTTTTTTTTAAAACTAAATCCCAACTTAATTTTGATCTGAATCACTGTAAGCAGTTTTTGCAGAGATCTGCAATGCTTTGATGAGTGCAAACCTCTACAAAGAATCTGCTAAACATCTGCTGGATTTCCTACACAGCTCAGAGCAAATTATGAGACTCTGTTTTAAAAATATGAAGGAACTGAAGCTCTCTGAGTTGCTTGCATTGTTATATGGATGACAGCCATGAAACGGGGAAATGCTGATGGAAAAGTTCACTGGATCATCAAGTTTAGCTTAATGTCTTGTTCTTGAGAACAGTTGCAGACGGAGCATAACAGAAGATGATGTGGGGTTACTGCAGCATCGTCCAGTGGTGTTTTTGTCGTCCCATAATGATAAGAAATCAGCCTGACATCGAGTCAAATAATGATAATGGACAGTCTTTTATATAAAACTCTTAGTTTTAAAGAAGTATTTTATTTCACATCTTTAATCATGAAATAAAAAACTAAGCCCAGACTTTCTTAAGCTGTGCTCTTGCTTTCTAAATATATCCTCACTGTGTGCTCATACTTATCCAGAGTGCGTCTTCCAAAGTTGACAACACAGTATGGTTTGAATTTTTTCAGGTACAAGGAGTAAATTTGTGATTATTACATAGATGAATGGACAAGACGAACACAGATTTTGATGGATTCAGAATATAACTACATTCAGTTTCCTATGTGGCATGAGTCAGTGCAAAGTCATGCAATTATAGATGAGCTGCAGGTTCATCCTTTCGAAAACTTTGCTTTAGCAATTCTGGTTGTGGTTAAAAACCATAAACACCATCTCCTTCACATCATTAAGCTCCTTATTTGATTTGGATTTTGATCTGTTTTGTGTCCATTGTAAATGTATTTAGACAGTGAGTCGAATTGGTTTGTTGCAGTTGAAACTGTGATTAAATGTGGACTTTTGAGTCACTAGATGAGTTTAAGTTTGAGTAGGTCAGCCTGCATGATTGTGAGTCTTCATTTGTCTCTCTGCTAAAAGCATGTCAAGGCAAAATAAAGAGCTGTTTTCATGCCTTTCCCCCTGTGTCTATGACAACCTGGAGCAGAGAGTTGCTTTGAGCTTCATTTGAGCTCATGAAACCAGAGTGCTGCAAGTCTCCGGCTCCAGACAGCAAAATGAAGAGACTTAAAGTGGCACTGTGTCTCCCAGTTGTATTGTCTTCTTCCTTTCTGTGATAATCACCCATGAAATCACATGCAGCGTTAAGAACCACTTTTATTAGGTGTCCATGTGTTTCCATGTATTGGAAACATGTGCCTGTGGGTGGAGGTGAGAGCTACCCACAGTCTTTCAGGTGTTATTAGTTATTTCTTCCTCCTCTTGTGTTTAGATATGAGCAGCTTTACAGAAATGAAAAGCCTCCTCTATCCCTTTCACTCCACTGCTCCACTCCTTCTGACAGAGGATTAAAGAGCTTGTCTTTTGTACAGCAGTCGATGTGTCTTCTCTGTCTAAATCTGACTCTTTTCATTCTCTTCTTTTTCTCTTTCTCCTGCCAGTCTTCTTGTCACCTTTTTTCCCTTTCATTTCCAAGCAGTGAAAGTACTTCTCTTTGTTTTTCTAAGTGGGAGTAAGTGCATACACTCTCATTTGGCCAGCAACCACACTGGCAAGTGTCTTCATGAAGTGTGATTGTACCAAAGAGCTGGTACAGGACGCTTTTGCCTCCCTTGCATTATCAAATACTGCTTATATAAATACATATTAATGCGTATGGCAGCTCTTTTATTTTATACTGATCCTATGCAATTTAAATGAATAACCTACAGCAGCTCTGCACTCAGAAATTTTTTAATAGGCACACATAATGTCTTTTATTTGTTCCTCTAACTGTGTAAATACATGGAAAACCTTCTTAGAGTTAGTATTCAGAGTAGATTATAGTCATCTCAGGTAAACTTTCAGCCTTTTTTCTGTCTCATCTGCATTTTTTTGTTTTTCTATCTGTATCATTTTATTTCTTGTCATTATGTTTGCTTTATTCTTTCACACATGGACATCTGCAGTAATTTTCTCATGCAACACCTGAATTACTTTCCATTTTCACACGAGGCTCAATGTTCTACTCTCCTGCTCTGTCAGGCTCTTAATTCTCCACATATACACACATACACATTTTAGAAAAACACCTGGCATCTTCTCTGTATGTTGCGTCAAAGCTCATTTCCTTTCTCTCTCACACACCAACACAAATACACACATACACACTCATACACTCCCCCTGTTCCCCATCTTCATCCATCTGCTGCACCAAACCTGCTTCTGTCTGTCACGCTTTTTCTTTTCACAGCAGCTTTTAACGCTGGCTGACTTCTACCTTTATACGTGTGTGAATGTGTGTGTGTTTGTGTGTGTACACATAGAAATTGCTTGTATCAGTTGTGTATTTTGTTTGTGTCT
The DNA here is from genome assembly GCA_029783645.1 of Ctenochaetus hawaiiensis. NCBI lineage: Eukaryota > Metazoa > Chordata > Actinopteri > Acanthuriformes > Acanthuridae > Ctenochaetus > Ctenochaetus hawaiiensis. Next base: position 1,340,536 of record JAPZDY010000005.1, on the reverse strand, counting down.
GCAGTTTAACCCATGTGTGTCAGAGTGTGCTGCTATAATTTGAATCATGTCTTGACTCAGTATGTGCAGACACATGGCTCCCTATCCTACGACAGGTAGACTTTGTATCAGATGTTTTATTCATTAAAGATGATGATTGCTTGTGTGGGTGTGTGTGTGTGTCTGTGTGGGTGTGTGTTTTACAGGCTGATGCAGGACACTGCAGTGTGCTCCCAGAAGGGCAAATGCACGTCAGGCGCAGCAGCCCATTAATAACAAAAAATTACGGCCTAAACTCTTTGCAACAGAAATCTGCTGACAAAATGACAAAATGGTCATTTGAGGACAGGTTGAAGGGAGAAAACGTGTGTGTGTGTGTGTGTGTGTGTGTGTGTGTGAGGGAGAGACTGATAGACAAGGACAAGGATGATGCTTTCCCATTACATGCGTTAATGGTGAAAGTCAATAAGTTATGAGCAGGAGTGTAATGCAGCCAGGGTTTTTTATGGAGGTACCAATTTCACTGTAACAGGTCCTTGCTGTAAATCAATAGAGCGCACAGGTAATGGCATTCTGTCGCTATCACCAGCTGGACGATCGCTGCATTTTTAATGAATTGCCAACTTCTGTCTCTGTGTAGAGGGGGGGAAACACCTGCTTGCAAATTGGACCTGTTTTGTTGATACAGTTTTACTCTTCAGTACCAAAGCAGCACCTGACATGTGCAGCAGTCATGGTTGAGTTGTTTTCTATGGGGGAAAAAGTGCTGTTGCTTTGTATTTGAAGAGCTGTCTTTGGTTTTTGTGGCCTGTAGTGTCATTTTTTGGGGGGACAAGGAACACAAGAGTGCAATCTGTTTATTGGAAATGATAAAGACACATCAGCTTCACTCTTGAGGTGACTCTTGATTTTTAAACAGAGATCAGCAGAATTTAATAAAAATATAATGTTTTTTGCTCTTTTAATCATTTTACAATAGATGCTGAATCAAGGGTTTTATTGTAAAAACCTTTAGTTTCTGCCACTGCAGCATTTAATGTCATGGCAGCACAAAGATAACAGACCTTTTTTCAGCTAACAGCACTGGATGCTACTTGCTTGCTTCATTTGGATCATTTTGAAAGTCGCAGTAAAGAAAATAAACCATGTAAAGGGTCCAGGCTCCGCTGTTCTCTTACTGGTTGTCCCTCATGTTTGTTGTTAAAAAAATTTGGAAACATTGGCATTTAAGGATCAAAGATAAAACCTCAAAAACCCAAAGTGAACAGAAAGAAATACATCCTGAAATAACTCAGCACCATTTGTCTTTATATATGATACCAACAAAAACAAACCATATCTGAAATCAATCGAAATGGGATTCAACCTCAACGTGAATGCATCTTAATATCTATCCAGATTAAATTTTCAAAAACCGTTGTTTTCTTTTTTGAGAACCTTTAAAAAAATATAAAGGTAACCTAATGAGATTGTAAAAATGACCTTTGAGAGACCACCGCAGGCTCCGTCCTGCTGAAAGAAGCTTAGCAGACATTTAACTTTGTGATTACACAGGAGCTTTCTCCATGCAGCATAGCATAAAACAAATGAGTGTGGCCCTTCATGATGAAGCAGCTTCTGGTTGATGAGGGACACAAAGAATACGTTGGAGAGTAAAATGTAAATGCAGGGGCGGCAGGGCAAGGCATTTGTGGTAATCTTCTTTTCCTCCCGTTTTC